>CATIWC010002219.1:187500-349528 GCA_948472305.1 Vicia faba | reverse complement strand
GCAAGGTTTTCTACCCCACTTCAAGGACACTTTTCATACCCTTCCACTTGGAATTTTAATTTGCATTTCAAAGATGGATTGTAGTACACATTCCAAGCTTTCCAAAATGTCCAAGAACTCATCAAACAACCTCATAACTTGAGAGATTCGAATTTCACAAGTTGGCAAAAATTCACTTTTGTTCTTCATCAACACATGTTCATAATCTTGCAAATTTGAAATCAGCTTGCTTTATGCTTGATTACAAGTCCTTGAACCATTCCATACTCAATAATTTAATGCATATTCAATGTGTTAAGGTGTTGTTCTTTGAGTGCAAGCATTGTATGCAAGATTAATCCTAAACTAGATAAAGTGCTTTATCCATTTTTGTAAAAAGCTAGCTTTATGTCAAATTGAAATCCAAACAGGTACAAGCAAAATCCTTTTAGCACAAGATTATGGACAAATTTCTTTGATCAAGAGAGGCTTTGCTGCAGGATTAGAGGTCCCCTACTGACCTAAAACATCAAGTGGCATTTTGTTGCTTAACATAGAAGAAAAGTGCATAACTTATCACAACTTCAATCTCAGCCTTAGCACACAAGAGCAAAGTTATCAAACATCTTCCATAGAACCTAACCAAGCCAAGACACGACCCTTGCACCTCCAAAACACCCTCCATCTCAGAATCATCCTCAAACTGCAAAAACAGAGTTGCCTCTGCAGTTTGAGTGCCAACTCCCATTTCCCTCGAGCATTCTTACCAAAATCAATCCATACACATTCCCTAGCATATATGCAAGCTAACCATGACCTAAAACCTGACCTGTAATCCCTCTAACAGTTTCCACCATTTTCATTTTTTCCTTTTGCAGGTGAAGTTCTATAGCTTGATACAAGAAGTTTCAAGACAAAGTAAGCATTGAAAAAGCATCCCTGGACCTCAAGGAAGCTTTTCCAATCATTACCTTGCATTAGAAGTTCCTCATTCTCCAGATAGAAGTTCAACTGCACAGGTAAAATTTTGAACTCGTATCTCTCTTATCATGCATCTTTAGTCTTAAGTTTGTGAAGAAACAAGGTTCTACTCATAGCCCTGAACATGTACATATCTTTACATTTCATTTCTTTTGCCTGAGTAGAGAGAATTTGTAGTTTGAAAATGGCAGAAAAACTAGGTTAGGATTTGGGGGAGGAGAAATTCTCCCTCATCTTAGAGAGTTAGGTCAAGTTCCATACATGGTTAGAATCGTCTCTTCATGCTGAACATTTGTTGTATTATGAGTTTTTGCTAAAAAGCCAGGAATCAAGAGTTGGACATTGAAGAACAGAGGCGCGCGTTTTTTCAAATGTCTGTGCTGGAGGTTGAAGACAGTGGCATTGGGCTGGGCTTGTCTTGTGCTTTTCTTTTCACACCCCATAATTGCTATTACACCCCCCAAGCCCATTTGTCTTATTTTTAATTCTTTTTGACTTTTTCTTTTTTTGTTTGACTTGTTTATTTTTTCTCAGCATATTAAAATTTTGAAAATATTTTTTCCATCTTTTTTTGAATTTATGGCATATTTATTTGATTTATTTCTTTGTTTATACATAAAATATATGCATATTTTTTTATTTAGAATAAATACAAAAATAGTGTAAATGCATGTTTTTATTTTTATTTACCTTCTGAAAATATTTCACATAAAAATACCTTTTTATTGATTTTATTAAAAAAAAATTAATTATTATTATTATTTGTGTATAATACATGTTTAAGACTTAATATATATATATATATATATATATATATATATATATATATATATATATATATATATATATATATATATATATATATATATATATATATATATATATATATATATATATATATATATATATATATATATATATGTTTATCAATATATTTAAGTTAAAATATAAAAATACTTGACTTTTTTCATTTTTATTAATATTTGATACAAAAATACTTTTTTCATAATATACTTCATTTTTACTTTTATTTTTGTAAATAATAAATAAATGTTTGTATTAAATCAATTAATATCCATTTTCTTTAAAATTAGGGTTTTTGCCCTAAAAGTTAAAAATACTCAAAAATAATACCTTTTTATTTTTTTATTTTATTTTACATAAACCATACTTTTCTTATACATAAAAAACTTCCTTTTTGCATTTTGCATATTTATTTAATTTCCATTTAATTATGCAATTTATTTATTTTGCAAATATTCAAAATTGATGTAATAATTTAGATTTAAATTCTTGTCAATATCCCCATTTGAACATTTGTACCCCCCCTTCCCATATTTGGTTTTGTAATAGCTTAGTAAGTTTATTTTCGCACTTTATTGCTTTCTAATGATAACATGTTAGAATTAGGGTTTGTATGCGAAAAAACGATAAAAAATAGTTATGACCTAATCTCAAGATAAACAAGCATGAAAATGGACACACATCTCACACTTGCACCCCCTAGGGTATTCCACTTGTTGCCTTCAAATAAATGGGCCATATTGCATGTTGAACTTCTTTGGGCAAAACAAACAATTTGAATGATCATAGTCCCTCGATATTACTTTTCAAAACAAACAAAAACAAATGATCAAGTCCCTTAAAGAAAATTGCCCAAAGACATTTAACGCCGTTGCAATTATGGTCTAAACGATGACCCGCGCCTGTCCCTTTCACATCCTAACATAAGGTTGTCCACCAAATTCAATGGTGGAACAAACTTGTTAAAAGGGTTAAAACATAGCAATAATCTTTTGAGAAATTTAGGAGTAGATAACCTCTTGGTTACTTGAATCAAATTTGCAAACTAGAACACTTGCCTAATTTCAAAACCACACCTCACAACACTTTCAAAACAACTTTCAAAAACAAATGAAAACCTTTTCAAAAGACATACATCTTTGTATACATCCCCACATGGATCATTACAAAGGTTGCCACCACATTGGCCTCTTTTCAAAACATTTTCAAACCCACACACTCAAGCACCATTTAAAACAATTGAGAACAAAAGGCAAGTGATCTAAGCAAGTAACTAAGAGCCCATGGATAACCATGGATAGAAAGGGTGCTAATACCTTCCCTTTCTATAATCTACTCCCCGAACCCAAGAAAACATCTCAAAAGGTTTTTGCTGTGCTTTTTAACCTTTCCTTAGGATAAAATAAAAAGTCGGTGGCGACTCTTGCTCAACCGAAACATTTGCGAATACAAACGCAAAACCTCAAGTCAATTCTCCCACCGTACCACAGAACTGGCGACTCTGCTGGGGATAATTTTAAAAGTGGAGTAACCTTAGGGCTTAGATCACCTTTGTTTTCAATTGATTGTTTTGTTTGCTTTTACATTTGTGGGCCTTATATCGGAGTTTTATAGATCCTAACCCGGATCTGGGGATACCTTCTTAGAAAGTAGCAACAAGGCTGTGAGGGAACTGTGCGGGGTATACTGACATGGTTGAAACAGTCTGCTACGTTGATGTGGCACTTTGGTGTGTACCGGTAACCCTTGAGTTCAGTCAAGGAGAGTACGGGGCCGCCGCGTGGTGTCGTGAAGCATCAACTGACCTTAGGAACCTTAATTGAACCATCTTGGCCTTTTTAGGGTAGTGAGATAACTGACTTTGGTGCAGTCCGAGGTTGGTTGATACTCGATACTACACTCAATTGAGGGTTGCTTTCCTGGGATATTTCGGCCGCCAGTTCAGTGGCTAAATCGAAACGATGAACAATGAAAGCAATCCAGTGATATTGGGACCCTTAGAACCCGGTTACTTCTAATAGGACAGGTTGAGCCCACCAAACTTCAAGAGGGTAATACCCAGACCCCATGCAGGCCTAAACCCTAAGGGTTTGTCTTGTGTGACTTGTGTACCTTATCATGTTTGCCTTCGTGAATATTTGTGGTGTATTTAATCATAACATCATGACATCATACAACATCATGTGCATTGACTGACCATTTCAAGGGTTTCGAATCTTCATCTTTGTTCTTGTTTTACAGGACATGGAAACTGCTCGCAGAAAGACAATTCAGATTAGCCTTGTAAAGATCCCTCCTCAGCTTAAGGAACTTATGTCCAGGATTCCCGAGGGTTCTTCATTCAGTGAGAGACATGGAAGACTCATCAGCTTGGTTAACACCAACATTGAGGAAGATTTGATAAAGGTCCTGTTCCAGTTCTTTGACCCTCTGCATCACTGTTTCACTTTTCCGGATTATCAATTGGTGCCTACATTGGAAGAGTTCTCCCGACTTCTGAAGGTCCCTATCCTTGATCAACTACCCTACAACGGTACGGAAGAGGAACCCAAGCTTGAAGAGATTGCTAAAGCCTTGCACCTACAACCATCTGACCTCAAGGGACATTGGGAAGTTAGAAGTGGTATCAAGGGTTTCTTAGCCAGGTTTCTGTTCGAGAAGGCCCAAGAATGTTGGAACTCCCTTGACCTACAAGCTTTTGAAGAAGTTATGGCCCTTCTTGTCTATGGTTTGGTGTTATTCCCTAACCCAGATCAGCTTATTGATGTCAGTGCTGTCCAGATCTTCATGACCAGGAATCCTATACCTACGCTGCTGGGGGACATTCTTCACTCATGTTACACTCGAACCATGAGAAGAAGGGGTGTCCTTATGTGTTGCACTCCTCTCCTGGGAAGGTGGTTTATTTCGCACCTTCCACAATCAATTTTGAAGAACGAGCGGGGTTTGAGATGGTCACAACGGTTAATGACTCTCACGCATGCAGATATACATTGGTGCCCTAGGTCCAGGGAAGACGTCACTATCATTGATCGTTGCGGGGAGTACCCTAATGTTCCTTTATTTGGAATCAAAGGAGGTATTACTTACAACCCATGCCTGGCTTGGAGACAATTTGGTTATGCTCGGAGGGATGGCCCTCATGACATGTTAATTCCTAACATAGTTTTTGATTTCGACAACGATACTCAAGGACTTCGTCAGAGATTTATCAGAGCCTGGAGGATGCCAAGTAGGATGGACAGCAAGACACTGGGGCACAAGAACTCCATCCCGTTGGAACCTTATCTCAAGTGGGTACGAGCCTGCTCCCAGAAGTTAGTGATGCCTTATCCTCATATGCTCCCTATGATCAAAGAACCAGTCTTGGAAGGAAAGGTGTCCTACACCATTCAACATCCCGACATGCCCACCTCCTGGGAAGAAATGCAGAAGAGCTGGGTCCAGCTTAAGGAAGAACGGAATTCTCTTGAGACCAGTCTACATGCCAGTGAAAAGAAGGTCCTGGAACTCACCCGCCAGCTGCACGAGGAAAGGAATCTCAACACCTACATCGCACCAAAGAGGATGCGCAATGTTTTTTTGCCTTAAGAAGTCATTTTGTAATATTTGGCCCGTGGGGCATTTATGTACTAACGAATTTCTCCTTATTAATATGATGTGCGTTCCTTTTTGTCTGCAACAAATTTTGAATATTCTAAATCCTTGAATGCATTGCATACATACGCATTCCATTGCACCATATGCATAGCAGGTACCCTATTTCACAGGTTGCTTAATTTTCTTCGCTGTTTGTGTGCACAGTCATCATGAATCCAGACTCCTCCAGTGAGCAAGCAATCAAGGCCCTTCAGGCACAAAATGCACAGTTTCAAGAGATGGTCCTAAGCCTAGCCCAAGGTCAGCAAGAGTTGAAGACTCTACTCCTGAAGAAGAAGAAGAAAAAGAGGACTGCGCTGTTCAACACCGGACGCAGATTTGGGAACACACTCCATAATGAAGCTGATCCAACTACTTCTTCTGCTGAGAAAAACAGTCCCCAAGGGGGAGGAGCTCCCAGTCCCGCAGTCTCCGACAACGAGACAGACTATAACGACGAGCAATACCCACCTGCTGCTGACAGATACAAGCAATTGGAGGACCGCTTGAGCGCCATGGAAATTCAGAATGTGCCAGGGCTGGATTTCGGAGATTTGGGGTTATCTTCCGGGGTAGTAATTCCACACAAGTTTAAGGCGCCTACCTTCGCCAAGTATGATGGGGTCTCCTGCCCAAAGCTGCATCTGAGGTCGTACGTAAGGAAAATCCAACCTTACACGGCAGATAAGAACCTCTGGATTCACTTCTTCCAAGATAGCCTCTCGGGGTCACAGCTTGAATGGTTCTACCAACTAGATGGAACTAGCATCCGACACTGGGAAGATTTGGCAACCGCATTTTACAGACAATACCAATACAATTATGATCTCGCTCCTACGCGTACCCAACTTCAGGGTATGTCTCTAGGAACGGGTGAAGGGTTCAAAGAGTACACTCAAAAATGGAGAGATTTGGCTGGCAGGGTGCAGCCTCCATTGACTGATCGTGAGCTGGTTGATATGTTTTTAGGGACGTTGTCTGGTCCATTTTTCAATCATTTGGTTGGTAACTCCTCCGCTGGGTTTACAAATTTGATATTGACGGGAGAAAGAATTGAAGCTGGCATCAGGTCAGGCAAGATACAAAAGGCTGCCTCCACAAGTGCTGAGAAGAGGCCGTTTAAGAAAGAAGCAAGTGCCGTCTATGGTCCTAGAAGACAAGTCAAGCCCGAAAGTCGCCAAGCCGTCAATGCTTTGGTCATCTCAAAACCTGTTGCTGCTCCTCAACAGTACAATCAACAAAGAAGCGAAAGGCCCAAGAGGCAGTATACTCGGCTGAGTATGACCTTATCTCAAATTTTACCCCAACTGTTATCCACCAACCTGGTGACCCTCAAAGAAGCTCCTAAGGTCGTCAACACTGCGTCTCCTAAGTATAACCCAAATGCCCGGTGTGCTTATCATTCTGATAGTCCCGGGCACACTACTGATGATTGCTGGGCCTTGAGAAACAAAGTACAAGATCTGATCGACGCAAAGGAAATTCAGTTTGAAGCACCGGAGAGACCAAATGTTGTAACTGCTCCTATGCCCCAGCATAGAGTAAATGCCATTGAGGAAGAAATATATGCTGTTTCGGTAAATGAAGTTGTTACCCCTCTGAAGACCGTTAAGAAGAACCTACTGCGGGCCGGTTTATTTCCGGGTTGCGGTGAAGGTTGCCTGTTCTGCGCTGTTTCCCTGTCTGGTTGCCCCTTGCTGAGGTTAGGCGTCCAAAGCCTAATGGATAGCAAGGAGATTCTGTTTAAGAAGTCTGTTGTTCAGTTGGTTCCGATAAAAGAAGTTTCTGTGGTTACCATCTTCAATAATCCAATCAAGGCTCCCCCGAAGAAGCCTGTTCAAATCATGACTGTTGCACCTGTGATTATTACTGTTCCGGGGCCTCTCCCCTACGTGTCTGATAAAGCTGTCCCCTGGCATTATGGGGCAGACGTATATATGAATGGAATCAAACAAGAATTCGACACTGGCGCCAGTATCTGCGATATCACTGGTCCAGCCAAGGTCACCCGCAGTGGCAGGCTCTTCTCGCCTGACATTGCACCGCCCGCTATTAGAAAACCCCTCCTTATAACACCTACAAGTTTGCCTGTTCCTGTTGCTGATCAAGTTGTTTCCCCTGCCGCCGAGTCATCTAATGCTCAGGGCAAAGAGATTGAAGAGGAGCCTGCCCGGATGGAGGCACCAATACCTATAAATGCTGAGGCCTCCCAACAAGAAGTGGAGGAGATCCTGAAAATAATAAAGAAAAGTGATTTCAATGTTGTCGAGCAGCTGGGGCATACGCCCTCCAAGATCTCGATGCTCTCCTTATTACTATGCTCCTAGGCCCATGCTAAAGCCTTGATCTCATTTCTCAAGACGGCCCATGTGCCACAGGAGACGTCTGCAGTCCAGTTCACTGATTGCGTAGCAAATCTGACAGCAGACAATGGCTTGGGTTTTTCAGATGCTGACCTGACTGCGAAGGGAAGAGACCACAATGATGCCCTGCATGTCTCTATCGAATGCAGGGGCACTACTCTGGCGCATGTATTGGTAGATACTGGTTCCTCCTTGAATGTTCTACCGAAAAAGGCTTTGGACCGTTTGGATTATGAAGGCCTAGAACTGAAGCCCAGCAATATCATCGTCAGGGCCTTTGACGGTTCAAAAAGGATGGTTCATGGAGAGGTTGACATCCCTATTCGTGTGGGCTCTCAAGTGTTTGACTCTACTTTTTATGTAATGGATATACGTCCATCGTACTCTTGTCTACTGGGTCGACCTTGGATCCATAAAGCTGGGGCAGTGACCTCCACCTTGCACCAGAAGCTGAAGTATCCCGTCAGGGGGAAGATCGTCACTGTGCAAGGAGAAGAGGAGTATATGGTGAGCCATTTGAATTCCTTCAGATACATTGAGATGGATGGGGAGTTTATTGAAACCCCCTTTCAGCATTTCGAGGAGGTGCATCCAATTTCAGCAGCAGCAGAGACAGCGGTCGAAGAGAATGTTTCCTTGAAGATGGCTTCCCTAAGGGATGCCCGGGCTGTGGTTCAGAAAGGCAATTGTGCAAACTGGGGTCAGCTTCCTGACTTCACTCAGAAGAACGACAAGTTTGGGCTGGGCTTTACTGCAGAGGCTCAGAGGGCTGTGCGCAAGGAGAAGACCAGAAAGGCTCCGGTGTTTATCTCCAGCTCAAGGGTGAATGCTATTGAGGAGGATGTGGAGGAAGCAGAGTTTGACAGTTGGATCTACCCGACTACCAGCGACGGACCAAGCAACTGGACGGCAAAGGATTTTACCCCTATCACATTTGTCACGCAGTAATTAATTTCTTTTGATTTCCAATATTGTAACAAACAATATGTTAAAACTTTGTTGGCTCGGTGTCCTACCCGGGGCATCGTAGCTCCATTTGTGAGGGCTTTTGGTATGACATTTTCATATATCATCAATCAAAACATTGGACGTTTGTTGCATTTCAAATCTTGTGCTCTTTTCCTTTCTGTGTTATATATTGCAAAACAGCTATATTTACACACACTCACTTATACAGGTTTCAATCCACTCTGTATCTCACTGGTAACAGCTCTGCTACCGCCAGTTATGACTTCGAAAATCCGATCAACTTGGCCGAAGACGAAGGTGAAGATGATTGCGAAGTGCCTGTTGAACTCGCAAGACTTCTACTCCAGGAGGAGAGAGCTATTCAACCACATGAAGAGCCGGTGGAGACAATTAACTTGGGTACTGAGACAAATAGGAAAGAGGTCAAGATTGGTGCCAATCTAGAGATCAGCGTGAAGCAACGATTGATCCAGATGCTACAAGATTACATGGAGATTTTTGCTTGGTCCTATGAAGATATGCCTGGTTTGGATGCCGACATTGTAGTTCACCACCTGCCAACCAAGGAAGATCGCCCTCCGGTAAAGCAAAAAGTCCGACGGATGCGTCCAGAGATGTCTGAAAAGATCAAGGCCGAGGTTATGAAACAGTTTGATGCCGGGTTCCTTGCAGCTACTTCTTACCCTCAGTGGGTTGCCAATGTGGTGCCAGTACCGAAGAAGGACGGTAAAGTCAGAATGTGTGTTGACTACAGAGATCTGAACAGGGCTAGCCCCAAGGATGACTTCCCCCTGCCCCACATTGATGTCCTTGTTGACAATACAGCTCAACACAAGGTGTTCTCCTTCATGGATGGTTTTTCAGGGTATAATCAGATCAAGATGGCTCCAGAGGATATGGAGAAGACTACATTTGTGACTCAGTGGGGGCACCTTCTGTTATAAGGTCATGCCATTCGGATTGAAAAATGCTGGGGCAACCTATCAACGTGCCATGGTTGCTTTATTTCATGATATGATCCATCATGAGATTGAGGTATACGTTGATGACATGATTGCAAGGTCTCAAACTGAGGAGGAGCACCTTGACCATCTGAGGAAGTTGTTTGACCGACTCAAGTTATACAAGCTGAGGTTGAATCCCAACAAATGCACCTTTGGGGTAAGGTCCGGAAAATTGCTAGGTTTCATTGTAAGTGATAAAGGTATTCAGGTGGACCCTGCCAAGGTAAAAGCCATACAAGAGATGCCGACTCCAAAAACAGAGAAAGAAGTCAGAGGCTTCCTGGGACGACTGAATTACATTGCCCGATTCATCTCACATCTGACTGCTACTTGTGAGCCAATCTTCAAATTACTGAAGAAAGATCAAGTAGTACGCTGGAATGATGAATGTCAGGCTGCCTTTGAAAAGATAAAGGAATATCTCCAAGAGCCACCCATTCTTATGCCACCGGTGGAAGGAAGACCTCTGATACTATACTTGACAGTGCTTGACAATTCAATGGGGTGTGTGCTGGGGCAGCATGACGAGTCTGGCCGAAAAGAGCACGCTATTTATTACTTGAGCAAAAGTTTACCGACTGTGAGTCTCGTTACTCACTTCTTGAGAAAACTTGCTGCGCTCTTGTATGGGCTGCTCGCCGGCTGAGACAGTATATGCTGACTCACACTACTTTATTGATTTCAAAAATGGATCCCATCAAGTACATATTTGAAAAGCCCGCTCTGTCTGGAAGAATAGCGAGATGGCAAATGATCTTGACAGAATATGACATCCAGTATACAACTCAGAAAGCAATTAAGGGAAGTGTATTGGCTGATCATTTGGCACACCAACCTGTGGACGATTACCAATCAGTGAACTTTGATTTTCCGGACGAAGACATCATGGTGGTAACTGACTGTGAAGTACCTGGACCGGATGAAGGACCTGAGGAAGGATCCCGATGGTCTATGCATTTTGATGGAGCCTCCAATGCTTTGGGTAACGGCGTCGGCGCTGTAATCATATCTCCCAAAGGAACTCATACTCCCCTCACCGCCCGATTATGTTTCAGCTGCACCAACAATATGGCAGAATACGAGGCATGTATCATGGGTCTTCAAGCTGCAATCGATTTGAGGATCAAGTTTCTAAGTGTCTTCAGAGATTCCGCTCTCGTGATCAATCAGATCAAAGGCGAGTGGGATACGAAACACCCGAATCTTATTCCTTACAAGGAGTATGTGTCGACCTTGCTTCCCCACTTTGAAGAGATAACTTTTGAACACTTCCCTAGAGAGGAGAATAAGCTAGCGGACGCACTAGCCACAATGTCTTCAATGTTCAAAGTTAAATGGGACAATGAGGCTCCCCGAATCATTATCTGGAAGTTGGATGAACCGGCGTACTGCTGTGAGCTCGAGGCTGAGAAGGTTATTGAAAAACCCTGGTATCATGAGGTGAAGAGGTACTTGGAAGCTCAGGAATACCCTGAAGGTGCATCTGTCAATGATAAGAAGTTCATGAGGAGGTTTGCTGCAAAATTCTTCCTCAGCAACGGCATTCTCTACAAACGGAATCATGATTCGACTCTGCTACGTTGTGTGGATAAGGCTAAAGCAGAGAAAATTATGATAGAACTGCATGAAGGTACATTTGGAACACATTCCAGTGGACACACCATGGCTAAGAAAATCCTTCGGGCGGGATATTTCTGGTCCACAATGGAAGCCGATTGTTACCAACACTCCCTAACTTGTCATAAATGCCAGATCTATGCTGACAAGGTGCATATCCCTCCAGTTCCTTTGAATGTCCTGACGGCGCCTTAACCTTTTGCAATGTGGGGCATCGATATGATCGGTGAGATCCACCGACGACATCCAATGGGCATCGCTTCATCTTGGTGGCAATCGACTACTTCACGAAGTGGGTTGAGGCAGCTTCCTATGCCACAGTAACCAAGAGCGTCGTGGCACGTTTCATCCGGCATAATCTGATCTGTCGGTACGGCGTCCCAGAAAGAATCATTACGGACAATGGTACCAATCTCAACAACAAAATGATCACTGAACTCTGTGAACAATTCAAGATACATCACCACAATTCTTCTCCCTACCGGCCGAAGATGAATGGGGATGTAGAGGCAGCCAATAAAAATATCAAGAAAATTGTGCAGAAGATGACAGTGACCTATAAATATTGGCACGAGATGTTACCGTTCGCTCTTCATGGGTACCGCACCTCAGCAAGGACGTCAACCGGGGCAACTCCCTTCTCCTTGGTCTATGGCATGGAGGCAGTCTTGCCAATTGAAGTCCAGATACCCTCTCTCCGGATAATGAAGGATGCAGACTTGAATGAAGATGATTGGATCCAGACTCGACTTGATCAATTAAATCTGATTGACGAAAAGAGGCTCACTGCTATCTGTCATGGTCAAACGTATCAGAAACGGATGATCAGGGCATTTAACAAGAAAGTCAGACCGCAAGAGTATCAAGTTGGGGACCTGGTAATCAAACGCATCATCCTTCCTCAAAGTGATCCCCGGGGCAAATGGACCCCTACTTACGAAGGGCCATTTGTGGTTAAACGTGTGTTCTCAGGAGGAGCCATGATCTTAACCACCATGGATGGTGACGACCTTCCTCACCCCGCCAATGCAGACATAGTAAAAAAATACTACGCATAAATAAAAGACCCGCTAGGTTGAGATACCTAGGCAAAAATAAGGGCTTCCCGGCGAACCAAAAGGGTTCGGGCAAAAATAAGGGATGAAATGAATAAAAATCTGTACACCCGGCAAGTCGAAAACCTGAAAGGGCGGCTTGGGCAAAAATGGGTATCCCGGTGGACTGAAAACCCGAAAGGGCGGTCCAGGCAAAAGTTAGGGATAAAAGCGTAACACTATGTCTCATTGGATCACTTCGCATCCGAAATTCGGCATCAACTATCTGGCTCAGATTTCGGCATCGACCAATCAGCTTCATCTTCAATTAGGCAGCAAAGCGATGAGATGTTCGAAGACATAAAGGCGATAGCAGAGTTGGGACCCAGTGGGACTGTTCACATAGCTGTTTTGTTTCTGTTTTCAAATTGTAAACACTGTGTTATTTGGCGGCGTCCTCTTACTAGGATGTCAGCCTCTTGTACAAAAAAAAAACGCCTATTCACAGGCAAAGTTTAAATCAATACGAATTCACTTGTCCATACAAATTACCATTGTTTTCCTTTTTTCTGTTTTCTCTTGCGAAGAACGTCCAATGTCCGTGTTTGATATATGCATTTGACATTAAATTGCTGATTCATAAATATTTACATATGAAACAAGAGATTGATTACAGGTGACATCAGAGACAGGGGCAATGTGAAGTTGTCTAATGCAGTCTGGTTGTTTTGTCCGCCAAGGTACCAAGGTAGATTCAACTGAAGAATGTGGCCAAATCATCTCAACTCCCCGCAGAGTAAAAACAAGATTCAGCAATACTTTCCCCAAGCGGAGTTGACTCCCCGACAATCCGGAAAAGGGCACAATATTCCCCGGCAGGTCTTAAAGCTCATCCCCAGTAGATTCTGGAAGCTTATCCCCTGCAGAGTACGGACGTCTCTCCCGAGTTTTATTTAGAGTTATTTCCTCACAAGGACTTATAACTGGGTTATCCTCAGCTAAAAACCACGGAAGACCGCCCTCGGCAAAGTTCCTTCAATCCCCAGTGGAGTTTATCATCATTATCCTCAGCGGAATCCCTCATTAAAGTCCTCAACAGGCCTCTTATAAAAACTTCGGCCAAGTACCTCTTCCACAGAGCAACTCCCCGGCCGTTCGTCAAGGATTTATTTTCCTAAAACGAAATTACATTCATAAACAACTCACATTTTCATACGTCTTGCTTACATATATGATGAAGTGCATGCAACACCGTCTCATGTTGAACATCATGACATCGTGCATATCATACATCATGACATTGCATACAACTTATGTTTTTGCCTTTTCAGGAAAAAGACAATCCCAAAAACAACTACCTTCAACTGTCACAATTCCAGATCCGATACCTGTATCTAGCCAGGGCACATCTGAGAGTGATCAGTTTCCAGACTCGATTCCTGTATCTAGCCAGGGCACGTCTGAAGAGTTCAAAGATTCGATTCCTGTATCCAGCCAGGGCACATCTATCAACTACAACATCTCCAGATTCGATTCCTGTATCCAGCCAGGGCATATCTGTTGACGACAGTTTCTAGACTCGATTCCTGTATCTAACCAGGGCACGTCTGAAGAGTTCGAAGATTCGATTCCTGTATCCAGCCAGGGCATATCTAGCAACTATCGCAACGCCAGATTCGATTCCTGTATCCAGCCAGGGCACATCTATTAACTACAACATCTCCAGATTCGACTCCTGTATCCAGCTAGGGCATATCTGTGAGCAACCAATTGTAGATTCGATACCTGTATCTAGCCAGGGCATATCTGCATAAGGAGACTGAAGATCAAACACCTATAACAAGCCAGGAAAACATCCGTCTTTCTCAAATACACAAGTTCTCGCTAAGGAATCTCTTATGCGATCGACACTTCCAAATGGCATCTATAAGCCCATTCCCGACAAGGTTCTGTCACGTCTCCAGATGGCATCTATAAGCCCATCTCCCTATCTACCACCTCTCCAAATGGCATCTGTAAGCCCATTCCTGACATCACATTGCTGATACTTCAACATGCGAGTGCAAATTTCCGGGCACTCTAGTGTCCAATCTCCTTTTACCCTCGAGTCGCGAAAGGCAAACTTGCCAATCTAACTCTTCAGGTTCAAGAAGATTGAACAGGGGCAACTGTTGTACCCAAAAATTTGCCCTCCCATTTCCTCAACATTTTCTCATCACAAGACCTTTGAAGATCAAGATCCAGTTAGGGTTTCCTCTGCTCAAGACTTCTCCTTGCACTGTGGACTCAAATTAGGGTTTGTGTTTGCCCAAGGATGTTTTGACCTAAAATTCCTAAGATGACTTTCATGCTTCATGTTGGACTCCCAAGTTTACCCATGCCAAGTTTCAAGTCTTGATTCCAAGTTTTACCCAGTCAATTGGACAGTTGACCTAGAGATCAGCTGTATTGGGGAAAAAGTCAACTGTGGCCAATTGACAGTCAAACCTCATGATTTTTGACCCACATCAACATTATGAACTCATATGGACCATTTGATCAAGTTTGGATCACAATTCCACAAGAAATTTGATCAGACCACCAAAAGGGCAAAATGGTCATTTTTATGGTTTTGACTGTACAAAGGCAATTTTTGACTGTTTGACCTAGCCAATGGCAAACCAAGCTCACATATGGACTCAAGGACTCAATGAAATGGTCTTGACACATGCATCAAGCTCAAAAGATCCCAAGTACACAAGATTGACAGTTGAATTTCCCAGTCAATTGATCAATTTTGACTTTATACTGAAAAGTCAAACTTTGACTTTTTGGTCAAAATCAAGAGTCAAGATTCATTTTTCATCAAAAACATGCCAAATCATGAAACTTGTTCACCAAGAAATCACAAAATGCAAATTAGGGTTTGAAAATGGAATTTTTCATAACTTAGAATTTTTCTAAGTTATGAAAAACCCTAGTTTTTTCCCAACTTTGCCCCACCTTTTCACCAAGATCCATTTGGATTCAAACAAAAGTAAAAACATGAAAGTTGTAGCTTGTTGCATAATCTACAACTTTGATTCACAAAGTTTTCTCATTTGAAGCTTGTATCTCAAGTTACAATTTTTTGAATAAGGGCACTAAACCATTTTTAACTTAGTGAAATTTTAACCTATTTTGGCAAGGTTTTCTACCCCACTTCAAGGCCACTTTTCATACCCTTCCACTTGGAATTTTAATTTTAATTTCAAATATGGATTGTAGTACACATTCCAAGCTTTCCAAAATGTCCAAGAACTCATCAAACAATCTCATAACTTGAGAGATTCGAATTTCACAAGTTGGCAAAAATTCACTTTTGTTCTTCATCAACACATGTTCATAATCTTGCAAATTTGAAATCAGCTTGCTTTATGCTTGATTATAGGTCCTTGAACCATTCCATACTCAATAATTTAATGCATATTCAATGTGTTAAGGTGTTGTTCTTTGAGTGCAAGCATTGTATGCAAGATTAATCCTAAACTAGATAAAGTGCTTTATCCATTTTTGTAAAAAGCTAGCTTTATGTCAAATTGAAATCCAAACAGGTACAAGCAAAATCCTTTTAGCACAAGATTATGGACAAATTGCTCTGATCAAGAGAGGCTTTGCTGCAGGATTAGAGGTCCCCTACTGACCTAAAACATCAAGTGGCATTTTGTTGCTTAACATAGAAGAAAAGTGCATAACTTATCACAACTTCAATCTCAGCCTTAGCACACAAGAGCAAAGTTATCAAACATCTTCCATAGAACCTAACCAAGCCAAGACACGACCCTTGCACCTCCAAAACACCCTCCATCTCAGAATCATCCTCAAACTGCAAAAACAGAGTTGCCTCTGCAGTTTGAGTGCCAACTCCCATTTCCCTCGAGCATTCTTACCAAAATCAATCCATACACATTCCCTAGCATATATGCAAGCTAACCATGACCTAAAACCTGACCTGTAATCCCTCTAACAGTTTCCACCATTTTCATTTTTTCCTTTTGCAGGTGAAGTTCTATAGCTTGATACAAGAAGTTTCAAGACAAAGTAAGCATTGAAAAAGCATCCCTGGACCTCAAGGAAGCTTTTCCAATCATTACCTTGCATTAGAAGTTCCTCATTCTCCAGATAGAAGTTCAACTGCACAGGTAAAATTTTGAACTCGTATCTCTCTTATCATGCATCTTTAGTCTTAAGTTTGTGAAGAAACAAGGTTCTACTCATAGCCCTGAACATGTACATATCTTTACATTTCATTTCTTTTGCCTGAGTAGAGAGAATTTGTAGTTTGAAAATGGCAGAAAAACTAGGTTAGGATTTGGGGGAGGAGAAATTCTCCCTCATCTTAGAGAGTTAGGTCAAGTTCCATACATGGTTAGAATCGTCTCTTCATGCTGAACATTTGTTGTGTTATGAGTTTTTGCTAAAAAGCCAGGAATCAAGAGTTGGACATTGAAGAACAGAGGCGCGCATTTTTTCAAATGTCTGTGCTGGAGGTTGAAGACAGTGGCATTGGGCTGGGCTTGTCTTGTGCTTTTCTTTTCACACCCCATAATTGCTATTACACCCCCCAAGCCCATTTGTCTTATTTTTAATTCTTTTTGACTTTTTCTTTTTTTGTTTGACTTGTTTATTTTTTCTCAGCATATTAAAATTTTGAAAATATTTTTTCCATCTTTTTTTGAATTTATGGCATATTTATTTGATTTATTTCTTTGTTTATACATAAAATATATGCATATTTTTTTATTTAGAATAAATACAAAAATAGTGTAAATGCATGTTTTTATTTTTATTTACCTTCTGAAAATATTTCACATAAAAATACCTTTTTATTGATTTTATTAAAAAAAAATTAATTATTATTATTATTTGTGTATAATACATGTTTAAGACTTAATATATATATATATATATATATATATATATATATATATATATATATATATATATATATATATATATATATATATATATATATATATATATATATATATATATATATATATATATATATATATATATATATATATATATGTTTATCAATATATTTAAGTTAAAATATAAAAATACTTGACTTTTTTCATTTTTATTAATATTTGATACAAAAATACTTTTTTCATAATATACTTCATTTTTACTTTTATTTTTGTAAATAATAAATAAATGTTTGTATTAAATCAATTAATATCCATTTTCTTTAAAATTAGGGTTTTTGCCCTAAAAGTTAAAAATACTCAAAAATAATACCTTTTTATTATTTTATTTTATTTTACATAAACCATACTTTTCTTATACATAAAAAACTTCCTTTTTGCATTTTGCATATTTATTTAATTTCCATTTAATTATGCAATTTATTTATTTTGCAAATATTCAAAATTGATGTAATAATTTAGATTTAAATTCTTGTCAATATCCTCATTTGAACATTTGTACCCCCCTTCCCATATTTGGTTTTGTAATAGCTTAGTAAGTTTATTTTCGCACTTTATTGCTTTCTAATGATAACATGTTAGAATTAGGGTTTGTATGCGAAAAAACGATAAAAAATAGTTATGACCTAATCTCAAGATAAACAAGCATGAAAATGGACACACATCTCACACTTGCACCCCCTAGGGTATTCCACTTGTTGCCTTCAAATAAATGGGCCATATTGCATGTTGAACTTCTTTGGGCAAAACAAACAATTTGAATGATCATAGTCCCTCGATAAAACTTTTCAAAACAAACAAAAACAAATGATCAAGTCCCTTAAAGAAAATTGCCCAAAGACATTTAACGCCGTTGCAATTATGGTCTAAACGACGACCCGCGCCTGTCCCTTTCACATCCTAACATAAGGTTGTCCACCAAATTCAATGGTGGAACAAACTTGTTAAAAGGGTTAAAACATAGCAATAATCTTTTGAGAAATTTAGGAGTAGATAACCTCTTGGTTACTTGAATCAAACTTGCAAACTAGAACACTTGCCTAATTTCAAAACCACACCTCACAACACTTTCAAAACAACTTTCAAAAACAAATGAAAACCTTTTCAAAAGACATACATCTTTGTATACATCCCCACATGGATCATTACAAAGGTTGCCACCACATTGGCCTCTTTTCAAAACATTTTCAAACTCACACACTCAAGCACCATTTAAAACAATTGAGAACAAAAGGCAAGTGATCTAAGCAAGTAACTAAGAGCCCATGGATAACCATGGATAGAAAGGGTGCTAATACCTTCCCTTTCTATAATCTACTCCCCGAACCCAAGAAAACATCTCAAAAGGTTTTTGCTGTGCTTTTTAACCTTTCCTTAGGATAAAATAAAAAGTCGGTGGCGACTCTTGCTCAATCGAAACATTTGCGAATACAAACGCAAAACCTCAAGTCAGTTCTCCCACCGTACCACACTCTCAAAATACATGAGAATATTATATGTGTATGCTATGATATTTTGTAAATGATGTATGCATGCAAGATATCGCTGACGGCAGCGGTAGCTTTTTATAGCAATGTTTTAGTTGGGGAAAATAAATCCTTGACTCTTGCTAGGGATGAAGAATATGAATCTTTAATTTCTGTTGGGAACGATTTTGATGGGGATTCCTGCTTTCTATTTGTAGATACTTTGCTGGGGATCTCCGACTCCTGCTTGGGGATAAAAGTATTTCAGCAAAGTCAATAGTTCGTCATTCTTTTACTGGGGAATTTTATTTTTATGTACTCTGACTAGGGATAAAAGAAATGGATAATTCTCTGATGCATTATCTGACCAGGTTTCAGATATGGGTGTCGACTCTTCTAGGGATAGCCACCTCGAATAAACCTTGTTGGAGAAGATAATTCTATCAGGGATTTTATGGTGTTGGAGAAATAAACTCCACTGGAAAATTAAATTCCTATAAACTGCGTTGAGGGAATAGAACTCTGATGGGGAACAAAACTCCATAGACTGCACTGAGGAAGTTTCTGCAAGATGCTGGGGAAATGATCATATTCCTGACTGTCAGGAAATTTACTGGGGGAAATGGTCATGTCAAGCTATCCATTGGGGATATGAAGATGAACTGTTGGAGAATGCTCCAAACTCTACTCGAAGGCATATTAGACCTGCTGGGAAGTGTATCTTTGCTAGTGTAATTTTGTGAGGATTTCTTTGTGGGGATTTGAGAATAGCTGAAACTTTATCCAAACTCCTATGGTCTTTAATAATTGTTATTCCTATTTTTTTATGCAAATATTTGTAACCACTAATCATGTTCAAATGCATATGTTCATTCAAAGTAATCATTGGACGTATTTGCAAAAAAAAAAACAGAGGAAGTAAAACAGTTTCGAAATTTGAAAAGGACTTGTATTGATTTAGAAATTTTGCCTATAAACAGGCAGTTTTATACAAAGAGACGGACATCCTAGTAATAGGAAATCGTCATAAATTCTGAAGAGTACAAAGTGGTAAACAAAGAAAAATAGATATGTGGAAATGATCCCATCGAGTTTCAACTCTGCTATTACCCCTATGTTTTCAAGTATCTCATTACTTGCCATCGAAAGAAGATGATTGGATTTATCTGTACCGTCTGAACTTGTCATTGGTAATAACGTTGGCTATAAGTAG
This sequence comes from Vicia faba, assembly GCA_948472305.1. Lineage (NCBI taxonomy): Eukaryota > Viridiplantae > Streptophyta > Magnoliopsida > Fabales > Fabaceae > Vicia > Vicia faba. The sequence continues at coordinate 329,510 of CATIWC010002219.1, read as the reverse complement.
ATGATCCAACGGGACATAGTCGTACGCTTTAATCCCTAACTTTTGCTTGGACCTCCCTTTTGGGTTTTCAGTCCATCGAGATACCCTTTTTGGCCTAAGCCGCCTTTTTAGGTTTTTGACTTGCCGGGTGTACAATTTTTATTTATATGTCCCTAATTTTTTACCCGAACCCTTTTGGTTCACCTAGATGCCCTTATTTTTGCCTAGACCTATCAACCTAGCGGGTCTCTTTTACGCATAGTATTCTTTTACTTTGTCCACGTTTACAGGGTGTGGAAAATCTTCACTGTCCATAGTGGTAAGTATCATAGCGCCGCCAGAAAATATCTTCTTGATCATGAATGGCCCTTTATATGTGGGAGCCCATTTTCCCCTGGGATCATCTTGTGGTATGATGATACGCTTTATTACCAAATCACCAGCCTGGTACACCTGATGTTTGACTTTCTTGTTAAAGGCCTTAATCATGCGTTTCCGATACATCTGACCATGACAAACAGCCGTAAGCCTTTATTCATCAATCAAATTTATCTAGTCAAATCGAGTCTAAATCGATTCGTCTTCATCCAAATCTGTGACTTTCATAATCCTTAGGGAAGGAATCTGGACTTCAACAGGTAAGACAACCTCCATACCGTAGACTAGAGAGAATGGGGTTGCCCAAGTTGATGTGTGTACTGAAGTGCAGTAACCATGAAGAGAAAATGGTAGCATCTCATGCCGATCTTTGTATGTCACCATCATTTTCATATCTTCTTGATATTCTTGTTGGCGGCTTCCACTGCGCCATTCATCTTTGGTCGGTACAGGGAAGAAATGTGATGCTTAATCTTGAACTGTATGTAGGGTTCCGTGATCATAGTATTGTTAAGATTGGTACCATTATTTGTGATGATCCTTTCATGAATGTTATATCAACGAATGAGATTATGCTTGATGAACCGAGCCACGGCATTCTTGGTAACAGGAGAAAATGAGACTGCCTCTACCCATTTCGTGAAGTAATCAATGGGGACGAGGATGAAACAATGTCCATTAGAAGCGGTAGGATTAATCTCTCCAATCATATCAATGCCCCACATTGAACATGTAGTTTGTCAGCATAAATCTGGAATTTGTGGCAAGTTTTGGAATGATGATGGAAATCGGTTTCCATGGTAGACCGGTAATAACACACTCTTAGAATCTTCTTAGCCATCATATGTCCAATGGAGTGAGCATCAAATACACCTTCGTGCATATCTTCTATGATCTTCTTAGCTTCTTTATTCTCCACACCAATGAAGCAAAGTTGAATCATGGTTGCATTTGTACAAGATTTTGTTACTCGGAAATAACTTGGTTGAGAACCTCCTTAGAAACTTCTTATCATTGATAGATTCCCCCTTGAGGTACTCTTGAGCCTCAAGGTATCTTTTCACTTCATGAAACCAAGGCTTTTCCGATACTCCATCAGTATCGACTTCGTAGCAATGTGTCGGTTCGTCTAGCCTTTCAATAGTAATCTGAGTAGCTTCATTATACCATCTAACTTTGAACATATATGACATGGTAGATAGTGCATCTGCCAATTGATTCTCTTCTCATGGGATATGTTCAAAAGTTATTTCTTCGAAGCATCGAATTAACGTCACCACATATTCTCGATAAGGAATGAGATTTGGATGCTTCGTGTCCCATTCTTCCTTAATCTGACCGATCACCAGGGGAGAGTCCCCATACACATCCAAGAACTTGATTCTTGTATCAATGGAAGCTTTGATACCCATGATGCATGCTTCATACTCGACCACATTGTTGGTACAGTCAAAGCAAAGTCTAGCTATAAATGGCGTATGATAACCTTTGGGAGAGACAATCACAACACCAATTCCATTACCAAGCACGTTGGAAGCTCCATCAAAAACCGTAGTCCATCGGGATCTCGGTTCAAGTCCTTCATACATTCCAGGTTCTTTATAATCAATAACTAGCATGATATTCTCATCTGGGAACTCAAAATTCATAGACTGATAATCATCTACAGCTTGATGAGCCAAATGATATGCCAGTATAATTCCTTTGATTTCTTTCTAAGTGGTATGATGAGTGTCGTATTCTGTCAAGACCATCTTCCATCTTGCTATTCTTCCGGAGAGAGAGGGCTTCTCGAATATGTATATTATAGGATCTAACTTAGAGATCAACAAAGTAGTATGAGTCAACGTATACTGTCTCAGTCGGTGAGTAGCCCATGCCAAAGTACAGAAAATTTTCTCGAGAAGTGAATATTTTGTTTCACAGTCGGTAAACTTTTTTCTAAGGTAGTATACTACATGCTCTTTTCGACCAGACTCGTCATATTGCCCCAATACACAACCCATTGAGTTCTCTAACACCATTAAGTACATGATAAGGGATCTTCCTTCAACTGGAGGCATCATAATCAGAGGTTCTTAGAGGTACTCCTTGATTTTGTTAAAGGCTACCTAACAATCGTCATTCCACTTCACTACTTGATCTTTCTTCAGTAACTTGAAGATTGACTCACAAGTAGCGGTCAAATGGGAAATAAATTTGGCAATGTAGTTCAATCGTCCCAAGAAACCTCTGACTCTCTTCTCAGTATGGGGAGCTGACATTTATTGAATGGCTTTAACCTTGGAAGGATCAACTTCAATACCTTTACCACTGACGATGAAACCTAGGAGTTTTCCGGATCTTACCCCAAAGGTGCACTTGTTTGGATTCAGCCTCAACTTGTACTTTTTCAACCTCTCGAACTACTTGTGCAGGTGGTAGAGATCTTCTTCTTCAGTCTGAGACCTGGCTATCATGTCATCAATGTAAACCTCTATCTCGTGATGGATTATATCATGGAACAAAGCTACCATAACACGCTGATATGTTGCACTAGCATTCTTCAAACTAAAATGCATAGCTTTGTAACAGAAAGTTCCCCACTGCGTAACAAAAGTAGTCTTCTCCATGTCTTCAGGTGCCATCTTTATTTGATTATAACCAGAGAAACCATCCATGAAGGAAAATACTTTGTGCTGAGCGGTGTTGTCAACCAGAACATCAATATGCGGAAGCGGAAAGTCATCTTTGGGGCTTACCCTATTCAGATCCCTGTAGTCTATACACATACGCACCTTACCATCCTTCTTAGGTACTGGCACCACATTTTCAACCGACTGAGGATAGGACATAACAGCTAAGAAAGCTGCATTGATCTGCTTCATAACCTCAACTTTGATCTTTTCAGACATCTCAGGACGCATACGATGAACCTTCTACTTAATAGGAGGATAACATTCCCTTATCGGTAGGCGGTGAACCACAATTTCAGTATCAAGCCCTAACATGTCTTCATAAGACCAAGAAAAGATCTCAACATAGTCACGTAACATTTGGATTAACCTCTTTTTGATACTGTCTTCTTGGTCGGCACCTATCTTGATTTATTTCATGACCTCTTTGGTACCCAAGTTCACAACCTCGACTGGCTCTTCATGTGGTTATATGGTCCTTTCTTCTTGCTCTAACAGTCTAGAAAGCTCTCCAGGAACTTCACAATTGGCAATAGCAGAAATGTTATCGATGGGATCCAGAGTGGATGTGGATCTGCAATTTTTTATGTGGGTGTGCATAAGAAAACTTAGCCATTTTGAAAGCAATAAAGTAAAATAAAGACAAAGAGCGAAAAATTTGAATGCAAACTTCCAATGATTTATTGAATGAAAATATGTGAATGAAATATGACAACCCTAATAAATGAACCGTTGTGCCCCGAGTAAGGCAGAAGGTTTATTGTCAAAATTACATAACCAAAACTTGAAAATAAGAAAACAGGAAATATAATTTACTCCTGACTAAAGGAGATTAGTATAAGGTCTTCATCCATCCAATTGTTGAGCCCACTTCCGGTAGTAGGAAAAATCCAACTGTCTTGGTCATTGTTGCTATCAGCATTTTCTACAGTGTTGACTTGATTTTTGTGAACTCCATTATTGTCGATGCGGAATGGCGGTCTCCCAGAATTAGCACGAGCACAACGAACATCCCTCTGAGCCTCTGAGGTGAAACCCAAAACCAATTTGTCGGACTTGTAAGGAATATAGGGAAGCTGACCCCAAATAGTGCAACCACCCTCTTCTACCACAGTCCTAGCGTCTTTCAGAGACGCCATTCTTGGTGGAATCCTGGTGTAACGTGGTGGGGGAACTGACTTGGTTGTTTTGGTTTGATCGCAATTGTTGCGGATAGCAAGAGTCACCGCCGACTTTTCTTTTATCCAATAAGGAAAGGCTGAAAAGAACAGGAAAGACCTTTAGAGATGTTTTCTTAAGTTCGGGGGGTAGGTTATGAAAATGGAAGGTGTTAGCACCCTTTTCATCCGTAGTTATCTACGGGCTCTTAGTTTCTTGCTAGATGACTTGCTTTTGTTTGAGAATATGCTTGTGATGTGGTTTTTGAAAGTATTTTGTAAAAGAGTGTCTTTGTAATGGTTCTCGTCTCTATAAGAACGCGTACAAAGTGTTTTGTCTTTTGAAAAAAATGTTTCAAAGTGAAGTGTTGGTGTATAAAATGTTTTTGTTGTGAGCAAGAGATCAACTAAGAATAACCTACCTACTCAAAAGGTCTTAAATATTCTTTTCCTCCTCCTTTAGATGTTGCTATCTTACCATTGATTTAGTGAGAAGCCCCGTCGTTGGATGTGAAGGGACGGGCGCAGGACGTTTGTATAGTCATAGAAGGCAACCTATGGGACGTTTTAGCAATGTCGTTTATGGACTAGATCATTTACCGAAGGCATCATTGAGGGTTATCGAGGGACTACGATCTTTCATCGAGGGTCTTTGCTAAAACACCCATATTCGAGGGACATGACTATTTTCCGAAAGGCAACAAAGCGGGATTACCCTAAGGGTGCTAGTGTGTAAGTGTGTTTGATTTACATGCATTTTGTCTTGATTAGGGTTATATATTTATTGATTTTATGTCTTGCCATACACACCCTAATTACTAGCATTTATACTTGAAAACAATAACTTGCCGAAATATAAAGGTCCTACACTATTACATCATTTAGGGATGGGGGTATAAATTTACAAACGGGGGGTTGCAAGAATTTAAATCCTATTTAACTATTACAACCATATTGAAATGTACAATATAAGAAGAAAAAGGACTTGTTTTGAAAGTGTTTTTTTTGTCTTAATGAATAAAAAAAGAAATAAATTAATTAATAAAAGGGAAATATTTTTATGTCTTTTTTATATTAATAAAAGAGTATTGATATTGAAAATGATAAAAAAAGGGAAAATAATGAGAGATAGAATCAGCGTGCTGCTGCAAGCAAAACAAAAGGGAACAGAAGTTCTGATGTCAGGCGCGCTGTGACTCAAAAAGAAACGTCAGTGGGAATCAGAAGTTCTGGATTGATACACTCTGAGGTCCTGCAAGAAACGTTAGAGAGAAAGAAAACAGAGATTCTAAGTGATGTTTAGACAGTGAGCAAAATGTCAGAAGTTTTGTGTCGTGTTAAATACTGGTTCAAAAGTCAGAAGTTATATGTTGTGTTAGCAGTGAGTAAAAGGTCAGAAGTTCTGTTACCGTATCATAACAGTGCAAAAACCTAGGAATTCTGGTGTGTTAAAATAGTGAGAAGAACTCAGAAGTTCTGTGTTGTGCTAAACAATGAGTGAAAATCTGAAGTTCTGTGTTGTGTTAAACAGTGAGTAAAAATCAGAAGTTCTATGTTGAAACAATAAGAAATCCTAGAAGTTTTCGTGTTAAAACAGTGAAGAGAAACTCAAAAGTTATGTGTTACATTTCAACTATTTCCTCATATTAATCAACATATCATCAATTTAGTCAATTCTTAATAGAAAATTAAAAGGATAAAAGCACAGTAGTTTATAGAAGTTTTAATTCTAATTCTGAGCCTAGCTTTATTCAAGAAGTTCTGGTTCGTAGTTTTTTTTTCTACTTATGCAATGATATGGACAGCATCAATACTATGATATTTACATATTTAATAATTGATGAGTGAGATTCGAAGGGTGAGGCTCTGATCGCAAAAGACCAGAGTGAGATTCGAAGGGTGAGGCTCTGATCGAAGCATAGAACATAGCCTTCATATGCTAAAGAGTCATGTTCTGATTGATGAGTCATGTTCTGGACCATATTTGCAAATTCTGATTGCACTTGCGTGAAGGCTGGCCCAGAAGTTCTGAAGTATCATATTCTCTGAGCACTTAGAAAATTTTCTAAATGTTTAGAAATTTGATTTTTCAAAGTAATTTCTGACTTGTGATTTTTGATGAACCAATATCATGTCTTGATGAAATATAATTGTTGAAACTTGATTTTTTATCCAAAAGTCAAAGTTTGACTTTTCAGTGTGTTTTTGACCATTTAGCCCTTGTGAATGATTTTCTTGGAAAATTGTAATTCAAGACTTGAAACTTGATAGAAGCAAACCTGAGAGTCCAGGATGATCCTTTGAGAAACGAGAGGGCAAATTTTGGGGTACAACAACTTCCCCTGTCCAATCTTCTTAAACTTGAATAGTTAGATTGGCGAATTTGCCATTCGTGATTTGAGGGTAGAAGATGATTGAACACTAGTGTTGTACCCCAAAATTTGCCCTCCCATATTCTTCAAGATTTCTCAAGGGATTGCACAGTCCAAATGCCTCCTAAGCCAGTCAAAGTTAGGGTTTTGTTTCTTACAAGGAAATTGAGGTTTTCAGTGGTCCAATCAAGTCCCATAGGCCTCTATACATCCTCAAGCATCTACATGTCAAGTCTCAAGACTCACAATGTCAAATTGCACAGTCAAAAGCTTCATTTGGTTCACAATCAACTGCAGGGGCAAAATGGTCATTTTACAGTCAAAAGTCAGAATTTTTGGTCAACATCTCATTTTGAGTCCACAATCATCGTTTGATCAAGTCTTGATCATGATTCCACAAGCATGGCTCAAAAATCATCAAGATGCCAAAAGTTACTATTTTTGGACAGTAGAAAAGTCAACTGTATCTTGACCAAGGCATAACTTTTTCATGGTTCATCATAAAAATCCCATAGAATGCTCATTTTGAAGGGGGTGACATTTCCTACAACTCATCTTCACATTCCAAGTCCAAGAAATGCTCTCACAAAAAGTTATCAATTTTTACATTATAGGTCAATTTCAAAAGTCAACAAAAATGCACTTTAAGTCAAAGACCATAACTTGAGATTGGTAAATCCAAATGACATGGGACCAAAGGCATTGGTTAGAGGACTTCAAGACCTTTCCAAAATGTCCAAGAACATGGTCATATGATCAAAATTGAGCAAGATATGCATTGGAGAAGTTGAGAAACTTTTGTGAATTTGCAAAAGTCAACTTTGCCCAAAACACATCATTTTTGCTAATGGGCCTCAAATTTCTTCTTGAAACTTTGTCCAAGGCTTATGCACGACCCATTGAGATTAAATTGAATTATTTTCTTATTTTTTATTAATTAATTGAATTTTTAATCAATATTAATTCATTTAATTCATTTAATTGTAGGAAAATATCAAAATATGGTTTTGCAATCTTTTCATGAAGCAAATATGACCTACATGTGCTGGAGATTTCGTGTACACATCAAGGGGACAAGGATCTCTCAATTTGGCAAGATTTTTCAATCAAAAAGATGCAAAAAGATATGATTGAAAATCAAATATTCCAACCATTATTCCATGGATTTCTTGGCCAAGATTTAACCTAAATCCATTCCATTATATATACAGAACCTAACCCTAATGCCTTACACGTGAAAAGCTGCTGCAAAAAGCCATAACCAATTCCAAAAAATTCAAGAAAATTTGAAAACAGTTTTCCACATTCCAAGCCAATTCAAAGCATTATAGTGATTCAAATACGTTGCTGGGAGTGTGAGGAACCTATTGCAATCAAGACCAAGCCTTAAAGCTACATAAACTGTCAAGAACACACTCACGGTTTGCTTATTTTTTCCATAATCGAACCTCATGATTTGTGCATCATTAACATGATTTCTTGTATGTTTTGTGTTGCTTGAATCCACAGGAAGCTTTTGGCATAGGTTAATTGCATTAAAACGCATAGAATCAGAACTTGCCATGAACGAATTTTAGGGTTCCTCAGTTCTTGAATTAGGGCTTCACTATCCAGGCAAAATTGGGACCTCTAAGACCCATGACTGTAATCCTGAGAACCAGACGAATCTAACAAGACTATCGCGCCATATTTATATAGCCTAGGATTCTATTCGCTATTATTGGTCGTTCTGCTTTGTGGGGGTTAAAAACCCCCCGCTATTTGATTTGTTTTTGCAGGCATTCAGCGAAGAAGACAATACGTGTTGGCTTTTGGTTGGGCTATTCAAAAAAATAGCGCGCGTTTTGTTGTTTCCAGCATGTGTTGTTGTTTTTATATAATATATTCATTGTCCACTGTGTTTACAAATGCGTGCAGGTGGTTTGATGGTTGGTGTGTTGGCTGTGCATCATTGGGACCTGGGTTCGATTCCCAGGTCCACCCAATACTTGTTTCATATTTTTTCTAATGTAATCATGTGCAGACGTTCAAACGCGTTCCATCATATATCTCACACTTCAGCGCGCCAAGTGGCCTATTGCATCAATCTAATGGTCCAGATGGGAGGGCTATGGTACTCCTGGTCAACCAGCGTCCTGGATAATTCCCAAAGTCAAAGCAGGCTTGTGTTAATGGGCCACCAATTTCCAGAATACACCTCTAAAAGGGTCCAACACCCCCCTGGTTCTTTCATAATTTTCCTTTTATTTTTCTTTACTAATTTTTAATTATTAATATTATTGTTATTTAATTAATTCAAATTAATTATTTTTATAATAACTTCAGACACTAAAAAAAAAATTAAATATTTTCTTTATATTTTTATTTATTAATTTCACCTTAACTTAATTATTTTTGTAAATAAATTCTAATTAATTAGTTTAGTTGTTTTAATTAGGTAATTTTGACAATTTTGACAATAAATAAAACAAACTTAGAATTAGGGTTTTTCCTTTTGATAATTTTAATTCCTTTTATTTTATTTTCATTAAAAAGCATAAAAAACTAAAAAAATACTTTTTTCTTATAATTATTTAATTAATTAGTTCTAGGTTTAATATTTAATTCAATGCAAAAAAGGACTAAAAATCATTCTTTTCTTAAAAGGGTCAAAACCCTAAGGACGTCCTGATTCAATTTCTTTGCGCGCACTTTATTATTTTGATTATATTTATATATCTGCTCCGAGAACGTAATAGATAATTAGGATTTTATCGCTTTCTTTATTTTCCGCAATTTATTTTTCAAGGGTTATGTTTTTGGCGATGTAAATACCCGATGCCTTGTAATAGCGTAGATTCAAATTTCCGCAATTTATTTTCCGCACAACTATTAACTGTTAATTATGCATGACAAGACTTGTATGAAAAATAAAATCAACCCGTAGCTCACAATGATGCATGTTCAAAGATAATTTAAACTGAAACCTGAAACACATGCACATGCCACTCCTAGAGTACGCCTCACTTGGTTGCCTCGAGGTGGTCATTAAGTATAGGGTGTTTTAGAGGTTGCCCTCCTGTCTAAAGATCCAGTTGCCTCGAAACGGTTGCCTCGGATAAAAAGGATCTAGGACATTAGGGTTACCGCAAAGGCGTCCTACCATTGCTTTGGTGACCACACATGTCCCATATAATCGAATTGACCCGAATAACTCCAACGACGGTGCTACCTACTTCTCAATAGTGGGATAGTACTGTCTAAAGGACTCTTACACAGCTTAATTCCTTAGAGTAGGTAGATTTCTCCTGGGTACTTGCTATTTCAAAAAACAAAAACATCTTTTCGCACCTACACTTTCAAAAAAGTTTTCAAACAAATATTTCATACACTCTTGAGGACTGATACAAGAGTTACCTAGAAGTTTTTCAAACTAAACTTTTTCAAAACCCACAAACACTCGAAAAGCAAACAATTTTTGAAAACATAGTGAGCAAGTACCTAAGAGCCCGTGGATAACCACAGATAAAAAGGGTGCTAACACCTTCCCTTTCTATAATCTACCTCCCGAACCGAGAAACATCTCGAAAAGGAATTTTGCTGTGCTTTTGTCCTTTCCTTGTTGGAGAACATAAAAGACGGTGGCGACTCTTGCTTACCGCGACATTTCGCGAACCAGCATTCCAAAATAGGCAGTTCTATTTCCACCGATCACAGAACTGGCGACTCTGCTGGGGAATTTTTAAGTGAGGTGTACCTTAGGATTAGACCACTCTTATGTTTTCAATTGTATGCCTTGATTGCTTTTATATTTGCGGGCTTGCATCGGAGTTTCATAGATCCTAACCCGGATCTTGGGAATACCCTTTAGGTAGCATAAGCTGTGAGGGACCTGTCCGGCGTAGACCGACACAGGTGAAGCAGTAGCTACGTTGGTGTGACACCTTGGTCTGTACCGATATCCCTTTTGTTGGAACGAGGAGAATATGGGTCTTCTGAGGAGTCATTAAGCACCAACCGACCTTAGAACCCTAAATTGACCCAACTTGGCCATAGAACAGTAGCAGTATGCTACACTCATTGAGGCTAAACTCTCGCGATGGTTCTGGCCGCAAGAAAAGATTGTGAAGCTGGAGTTATGACCGATTGAGGGTAGTCAGTGATATTGAGATCCTCTAGAACCCGATTACTATTTTCTAGGATAGGTCTTAACCAACAAAACTGAAAGAGGGTAGTACCTAAACTTCATGCTGGCCTAAACTCTAAGGGCTATCTGGTGTGACTTGTGTGCCTTCAAACTTGAACTACTTGCACATTCTTGTTATCTGACACATGAGTTCCTTGCAGGTTTTGTTTACAGTCCTTAATCTGGGCTCATAACAGGGTTTACTTACATCATTCCATGCATAGCATAACATCATACCATCATACCATTGCATACATCCTGCATAAGGACTAACCCATTTCAAGGATCTCATGGGTTTGCGATGCAGGTCATGATAAACCAAATGTCTAGCAAGGGGCAAAGGGGATTTATTTTCCTCTAGCCAAGGTTGTTGGAGATCAAAACACGATACCTTGAGTCAGGTGCTATGAACCACTCGATATGGTGAGCCTTGACTCTTGAAGAAGGACTCTCAACAACATGAAGTTCCTTCAATCAAGCTACCAGATTCTAACAATTTTCTTGTTTACCCCGCGAGATCCTTGAAAACATTGCATGCATACATACACATCATTGCATAACAGGTACCCTTGTTACAGGTCACTTACCTTCTTCGCTGTTTATTTCAGCAATGGCTTTCAAACCAGACAACCAGGATCTTCATGCGCAAGGGACTCAGTTCAGGGAAATCTTCCTAAGCCTATCCAAGGGGCAGGAAGAATTGAGAATGCTCCTCATGGGGAATTTGGTCAAGAACAGTCCTGAAGATGATAAGGACGAACGACTGAAACGTCTGCAAGCTGAGGTAGATACTATGAGAACCCAGATGCTGGGGCAAATGGCCCTTATCCAAGGCTTAGCTCGGGAGCAAGAAGAGTTGAGAACTGTGATCAACCAGCTTCAGCAAGACAGTATGAAGCAAGTAGTCAAGGCTGGGGATCAAACCGGTAATCAGCCTCCAAGAAGACAAGAGTTTGGTATGGTGAAGAATGGACCTCTCCAAGGTGCTACTACCTCAAGGGTCCAACAACAACCTCACCAAAAGCAACAGGTTGATCAGAGCAAGCCAAACAAGCCCAGAAGGCAATTCACCGAGCCCAACATGTCACTAACTCAAGCGCTACCGCAAATGTTGAAGGCAAGGCTGATTACACTAAGGGCTCCTTTCCGGAGTCCAAACACTTCCGCTCCCACCTACCATCCCAATGAAAGGTGCGCATACCATTCTGACAGTCTGGGACATGACACAAACAATTGTTGGGCTCTGAAGAACAAGACCCAAGACTTGATCGACAGGGGGGTGCTGGAGTTCATGCCGGGTGGTAAAATGAAAATCTTCTGCTGAGAATCTTCTGCTGAGAATCTTCCATCTGAGATGACTAGTTCAAACTAAGAAACTTTTGTTCATTCGAATGTTCAAGTTGTATTTTTCTTTGCTTATTCAAACAATTATTGGCATGGCAAACCTTTTTATTTCATTAATGCATCGCATATGTCTGTTTTGAATCAATATATTCGTATTCACTATATTCAAATTGCTTTCATTTTTGTGATGTTCAACTCTTGAAAAAAAATTCTAAGCCTTTTGAGGGAGGATGACGAAAACGATACCACGATCTTTACAGTATGCTTTTGAACAGACCCCATTGATGAGGTACATGCATTGTTTCAAATCCTAAAACAGTGGAGTCATAAGGAAGATAACCCCTCGTCAACCCCTCTGAGCCAAAGAAGTTGGAGTTTTTCTTTTCGAAAATTAAAACCCTTAATCATAACCTGGGGCAGGGTAGTTCTCTCAGTTGATCCAGGTGCACAATAAACGACATCAAAGAAGTCCTTCCAAGACAAAAGACAGTGATGGTTCTGAATAATCATAAAGACAGGCAGTCATTATCTCTAAAAAAAAAACTAAAAGCCCAATAAGTCAAAACCTATGAAGGAGACTTACAAAACTGGGGCATCCCGCTGACTGTAAATCACAAAAGAAACATTTCAGGCAAAAAATAGGGATAATGAAATAAAAAAGAAAGAGGTCCTACAAACCCTCAACAAAAAAGAAATGACTGCCTATTCAAAATAAACTATCAGTATCCGAACCATCACCGGAATGTCAGAGCAAAGACTCAAACAAGATCTAACGCACAATTAGCTGAGTTTAGGATTGAAGAACATCACAAAGAACGGGTGGGTACAAATAAAATTTGAGCCTTTATCCTTTGTTTCTTAAACCGTGAACCAGGCCACGTTATAACCCTTAAAAGTCCTAGCTGAAGCATGGGTTAGTTCGAAAGCATACTGTTACAAAGGTATCCTGACTCCTTAAGGCTCGCTGTAAAAGCCCGAGTTGACATCACATTTTACAAAATTTGCTTGTTTTACTGAAAAATGCATTTTCAAAAACTCCAAGACAGACATAAGCTTTGCATTCTTAAAATAACATTGTTTGCATATGACTATTTTGTTCGAACAGCAGAGAAATTCGCACGACGAATATCTCGTGAACAAAAATATTCTCCACAAGAAGGTCACCTCAAATGGAAAGGCACTTCCAATCAAGGGGCATGGCATGATCATCGTCCATCATCTGGGGCAGTCAAGTCAAGATTCAGAGAATCTCTCAAATGCCAAATAGCCAGGGGCAAATATCCGCCTGAGTCACTTGACGGAATATGACATCCAGTACACGACTCAAAAAGCAATCAAGGGAAGTGTATTGGCAGACCATTTGGCACACCAGGCAGTGGACGACTACCAATCTATGAACTTTGAATTTCCAGACGAGAATATCATGGTAGTGACTGATTGTGAAGTACCTGGACCAGATGAAGGACCTGAGGAAGGATCCCGATGGTCTATGCACTTTGACGGAGCCTCGAACGCTTTGGGTAATGGTATTGGCGCCGTGATCATATCCCCTAAAGGCACCCATACTCCACTCAATGCCCGACTATGTTTCAACTGCACCAACAACATGGCAGAGTATGAGGCGTGCATCATGGGTCTTCAAGCTGCAATTGACTTAAGGATCTAGTTTCTGAGTGTCTTCGGAGATTCTGATCTTGTGATCAATCAGATCAAAGGCGAGTGGGATACGAAACACCCAAATCTTATTCCTTACAAAGAGTATGTGTTGACGTTGATTCCCCACTTCGAGGAGATAACTTTTGAACACTTCCCAAGAGAGGAGAATCAGTTGGCGGACGCGCTAGCTACGATGTCTTCTATGTTCAAAGTCAAATGGGACAACGAGGCTCCCGGGATCATTATCTGGAAATTGGATGAACCTGCACATTGCTGTGATCTTGAGGCTGAAGAGGTAACTGAAAAACCATGGTATCATGAAGTGAAGAGGTACCTTGAAGCTCAAGAATACCCCGAGGGTGCATCTGTCAACGACAAGAAGTTCCTAAGAAGGTTCGCTGCAAAGTTCTTCCTCAGCAATGGCATTCTATACAAGCGAAACCATGATTCAACTCTACTGCGTTGTGTGGATAAGACTGAAGCAGAAAAGATCATGGCAGAACTGCATGAGGGTACTTTCGGAACACATTCCAGTGGACATACCATGGAAAAGAAAATCCTTCGGGCAGGATATTTCTGGTCCACAATGGAAGCTGACTGTTACCAACATTCTCGGATGTGTCACAAATTCCAGATATATGCAGATAAGGTGGACATTCCTCCAGTACCTCTGAACGTCTTGACATCACCTTGGCCTTTTGCAATGTGGGGCATTGATATGATCGGCGAGATCAGACTGACGGCATCCAACGGGCATCGCTTCATCCTAGTAGCGATTGATTACTTCACAAAGTGGGTTGAAGCAGCTTCCTATGCCACCGTAACCAAGAATGTCGTGGCACGGTTCATTCGGCACAACCTGATCTGTCGATACGGTGTACCTAAGAGGATCATTACGGATAATGGTACCAATCTTAACAACAAGATGATCACTGAGCTCTGCGAGCAATTCAAGATACAACACCACAACTCTTCTCCCTATCGGCCGAAGATGAATGGGGTTGTAGAGGCAGCTAATAAGAATATTAAGAAGATTGTGCAGAAGATGACAATGACCTATAAAGATTGGCACAAAATGTTACCGTTTGCTCTTCATGGGTACCGCACCTCAGCAAGGACGTCAACCGGGGCAACACCCTTTTCCTTGGTCTATGGCATGGAGGCAGTCTTGCTTATTGAAGTCCAGATACCCTCTCTCCGGATAATGAAGGATGCAGGTATGAGCGAAGATGACTGGATCCAGACTCGACTTGATCAATTAAACCTAATCGATGAAAAGAGACTCACCGCTATTTGTCATGGTCAAACGTACCAAAAACGGATGATCAGGGCATTTAACAAGAAAGTCAAACGACAAGAGTATCAAGTCGGAGACCTGGTAATCAAGCGTATCATTCTTCCTCAAAGTGATCCCAGGGGAAAATGGACTCCTACGTACAAAGGGCCATTTGTGGTTAAACATATCTTCTCAGGAGGAGCTATGATTCTAACCACCATGGATGGTGACGACCTTCCTCACCCCGCCAATGCAGACATAGTAAAAAGATACTACGCATGAATTAAAGACGCGCTAGGTTGACACACCTAGGCAAAAATAAGAGCTTCCCGGCGAACCAAAAGGGTTCGGGCAAAAATAAGGGATGAAATGAAAAAATCTGTACACCCGGCAAGTCGAAAACCTGAAAAGGCGGCTTGGGCAAAAATGGGTATCCCGGTGGACCGAAAACCCGAAAGGGCGATCCAGGCAAAAGTTAGGGATTGAAGCGTAATACTATGTCTCATTGGATCACCTTGCATCCAGAATTCGGCATCAACTATCAGGTTCAGACGACATCAATCAATCAGCTTCATCTTCAACTAAGCAACCAAGTGATGAGACGCTTGAAGACATAAAGGCGATAGCAGAGTTGGAACCCAGTGGGATTATTTTTTTCACATAGCTGTTTTGTTTTCCTTTTCACAAAATTGTATAAACTCTATGTTGTTCGGCGGCGTTCTCTTACTAGGACGTCAGCCTCTTGTACATAAACGCCTATTTACAGGCAAATTCAAAATCAATACAAATCCACTTTTCCTGACAAATTGTCAATTGTTTTTCCTTTTTCTGTGTTGTCTTGCGAAGAACGTCCAATGTTCATTTTTGATATATGCACTTGACATTAATTGCTAACTCATAAATACTTGCATGCGAAACAAAGGACTAATTACAGGTGACATCAGAAACAGGGGCAATAATGAGTTGTCTAAGCGATCTAGTTGCTCTGTCCACCAAGGTACCAAGGTAGGTTCGGATGAAGAACGTAACCAAGATATCTTCACTCCCTGCAGAGTAAGACAAGATTCAACAGTACTCTCCCCAAGCAGAGTTGGTCCCCCATCAGCCCCGAAAAGACACAGTATCCCTAGCAAGTCAGCAACACTCTCCCCGAGCAGAGTTAGCCTACTGTCAGCCTTAAGTAAGTGGGGTATCCCCAAAAGATCTCAATATTCCCCAGCGGAGTATACAGATGTTCCTAAGCAAGCATCCCCGGCAGTCTTAATATAAGATTGTTCCCCGGTGGAATACCAGTCACCCCAGTGGAGCCACTTCCCCAGTACAGTTCAAAAGTTTCCCCAGGAGAGTTGAATCATCCTCCCCAGTAGATTCTGGAAGCTTATCCCCAATAGATTCTGGAAGCTTATCACCTGCAGAGTACATACGTATCTCTCCCCGACCATGGTCAAAGGTTATCCCCCACCAGAGCTTTTAACTGGGTTATCCTCAGCTAATTACCACGGAAAGATCATCCTCGGCGAAGTTCTTCCTATCCCCCAGTGGAGTTCATCAAGTTCCTCAACAAAACATAACAACGGAATCCCCAGCGGAGTTATCATCAAATCTCAGCGAAGTATCTCTTCCCACAGAGTATTTCCCCGCAGAATAATCTCTCCAACAAGTGTATCCCCCAACTGAGTCATCTTCTCCTACCGGTTTATTCTTGCAACCATCATCCCCAGCAGAAATGAAGAATTCTACTCTTCAAACATCAGCCCAGGATTCAACAAACTCCCGACATTCGTCAAGGATTTATTTTCCTGGACGAAAACACATTCATAAACATATCACATTTCATACATCCTGCTTACATACATGATAAAGTGCATACGACACTATCTCATTGAGAACATCATGACATCATGCATTTCATACATCATGACATTGCATACAACTGATGTTTTGCCTTTTCAGGAAAAAGGTCAATCCAAAGATGATTACCATCAACTTTCGCAATTCCAGATTCGATACCTGTATCTAGCCAGGGCATATCTGTGAGTAATTGATTGTAGATTCGATACCTGTATCCAGCCAGGGCATGTCTGCATGAAGAGTTTAGAGATTCGATTCCTCTATCCAGCCAGGGCATATCTGTAGACGACCAAATTCAAGATTCATACCTGTATCTAGCCAGGGCATATCTGTGAGTAACTGATTATAGATTCGATACCTGTATCCAGCCAGGGCATGTCTGCACGAAGAGTTTAGAGATTCGATTCCTGTATCCAGCCAGGGCATATCTGTAGACGACCAAATTCCAGATTCGATACCTGTATCTAGCCAGGGCATATCTGTGAGTAATTGATTGTAGATTCGACACCTGTATCTAGCCAGGGCATGTCTACATGAAGAGTTTAGAGATTCGATTCCTGTATCCATCCAGGGCATATCTGTAAACGACCAATTCCAGATTCGATTCCTGTATCTAGCCAGGGCATATCTGTGAGTAATTGATTGTAGATCCGACACCTGTATCTAGCCAGGGCATGTCTACATGAAGAGTTTAGAGGTTCGATTCCTGTATCCAGCCAAGGCATATCTGTAGACGACTAATTCCAGTTTCGATTCCTGTATCTATCCACGGCATATCTGTGAGTGATTGATTGTAGATTCGATACCTGTATCTAGCCAGGGCACATCTGTGAGCAATTGATTGTGGATACGATACCTGTATCTAGCCAGGGCATATCTGCATGGAGAGTTTGAAGATCAACCCCTGTAACAGGCCAGGAAAACATCTTCCTTTTTCAAAGTACGCAAGTTCTCGCTAAGGAATCTCTTACACGATCGACACACTCCGATGGCATCTATAAGCCAATCTCCACAACTATCCATTACATCTCCAAATGGCATCTATAAGCCCATTCCCGACAAGGTTCTGTCACATCTTCATATGGCATCTATATGCCCATCCTCCTATCCACCATCTTTCCAAATGGCATCTGTAAGCCCATTCCCGACATCACATTGCTGATACCACACTATGCGAGTGCAAATTTCTGGGCACTTTAGTGTTCAATCATCTTCCACCTTCGGATCACGAAAGGCACGCAAGCCAATCTACATCCTCAGGTCTAAGAAGATTAAACAGGGGCAACTGTTGTACCCCAAAATTTTCCCTCCCATATTCTTCAAAGTTTATCAAGAATCATCCTCAAATGGTTCAAGACTTTTCAAAGATTGCACAGTCCAACTGCCTCCTAAGCCAGTCAAAATTAGGGTTTTGGTTCTTGCAATGAATCTGAGTTTTTTAATGGCCCAATCAAGTCTCATGTGCCTATATACATTGCCAAGCATCTACATGCCAAGTTTCCAGACTCACAGCATCAAGTTGCACAGTCAAAAGCCCTAATTGCTTCACAATCAACTGTAGAGGTAAAATGGTCATTTGGCAGTCAAAAGTCAAAATTTTGGTCAACATCTTATTTTGAAGCCACAATCATCATTTGATCAAGCCTTGATCATGATTCCACAAGAATGGCTCAAAAATCATCAAGATGCAAAAGTTTCCATTTTGGGACAGTTGAAAAGTCAACTATAACTTGACCAGGGCATAACTTTTTCATGGTTTATCAGAAAAATCCCATCCAATGCTCATTTTTAAGGGGATGACATTTACTACAACTCATCTTCACATTCCAAGTCCAAGAAATGCTCTCAAAAAAAGTTATCAATTTCTACATTATAGGTCATTTTCAAAAGTCAACAAAAAGGCATTTTAAGTCAAAGACCATAACTTGAGATTGGTAAATCCAAATGACATGGGACCAAAGGCATTGGTTAGAGGACTTCAAGACCTTTCCAAAATGTCCAAGAACATGTTCATATGATCAAAATTGAGCAAGATATGCATTGGAGAAGTTGGGAAATTTTTGTGAAATGGCAAAAGTCAACTATCCTTAAAACTTCAATTTTTGACAAAAGGGCCCACTTTCTTCCACTTGATTCAGCCTTGTCATGCCATACACGTGTCCCATGATTAATTTCAAGATCAAACATTTATTTTTCTATTTTATTTAATTTTTATTGATTTAATTCATTTTAAATCCATAATAATTCAAATAAAATCAAAAAATTAATGGAATGACATCTTGGTGACTTGAATGGCTTTTATATGTCATGTGCCAGCTAATAATTTCGTGCCAAGCCTTTTGGTGCACAAAATCTTGAATTTGAACCAAATATGGAAAGGTCCTTTAATGGTGGTCAACAAGAATCCCAAACTTAATTAGACCAAGATACAAGCTCAACTGCTGACCTAATTTCATTCATACCTACATAAGCAAGCGTGACAAACCTAATCCAGCACCCAAGCCTTGCTAAAACGGCCAGAACAAAAACTCAAAAATTGTCCAAAAAGTGAGAGATCTAGAACAAGGTTACAGGCATTTTCAAACAAAACTAAGCACGTGACATCCTTCCTTGCCATCCCCTGAAGCCAAAGCGACCACAAACGCATCCTAAGACTCACCATACAGCACTGTAAGTACTCTTGAAGTCACCTTTGAACATGGAATCGTGTTTCTCCATTCTTGCATTTTTTCTCAAAAATATTAGCATATTCATACTCCTTGTTTGATTTCTAATGTAACTGCATTATTCAATTCCATTTTTATGCCTTGTATGACAATACCCGTGCCTAGGGTTTGTATATGTTGTTTTTAGGCGTTTTGTTTTCAGGAGAAATCAGGACAAACCATAAGCATAGATGTGATTAGGAGACATGGACGATCCTGACCATGGGCTTGGATGGAGTTTTTGAAGCCTAAGGATGATTTTAGGAAAGGGCCTATGGAACTTCCTGCGGATAAAAATCCGCAGGTAACTGAACCAGAGATTTGGAGAAGACGACCACATGTCGTTCTCCCATTCGTCCTTTTAAACGATCGCGCGTCTTTTTTTTATTTTTTAGGCATAGGCGTTGATTTACAAATATATTAACCATTTCTTATTATTATATCAAATGAAACATGCAGCTCAGCTGGCTAAGGCGTTTGTGTAGTGAGCTCTGGGACCTGGGTTCGAATCCCAGGTCCCCCAAAATATTTATTTGTTCTTTTCTTCACATGATCTCATGCAGCGTTATACAAGACATTCCACCATAGGTCTCAATCATCCAGGCGCCGGGTGTTTACAAGCAGCGATCCAATGGCTTAGAGTGGACGACCACCATGTATCCAGTCAACACGTGCTATAGAGAATTCAGAAGGTCAACGCAGGCTTGGGGTTAATGGGCTTGGAATCTGCTAGCAAACCTCCATTCTGGGCCCAGAACCCCCCTTTTGGTTCATCCTTTTTTTCTTTTATTTTATATTTTCCATTTTTATTTATTAACTTTTTCTTCTAATTATTATTATTATCACTAAAACTAATTAATTAACATTTTCACAATAAAAATTCAGAAAACTAAAAAATGTAAATATTTTATTTTTATTAATTTCACTTAGGTAATTATTTTGTAAATAAACACTAATTTAAATTAATCTAGTTTAATTAGGTTTAATTTTAATCTTCTTTTACAATAAATAAAAATGAATTAGACTTAGGATTTTTTTGACACTTTTTCTTTTTTTATTTTATTTCATTAAAAACATAAAAAACACAAAAACATTTTTTTTCTTTTAATCAATTAATTAGTAATTAGGCTTAATTTCATTAATTGCAAAAAAGGGGACAAAATTCAATTCTTTCTCAAAAAAGGGTAAAAACCCTAAGGACGTCCCGATTCAATCTTTCGCGCGCATATTTATTTTAATTCATTATTTTGATTATGTATCTGCTCAGAAATGTAATAGTTAATTAGGACCTCCTTTATTGCTTTATTTATTTTCTCGCAGTTTATTTTTCCAAACGGGTTTGTTTTTTTGGCGATGTATATACCCGCGCCTTGTAATAGCTAGGTTTACCTTCCCGCAATTTATTTTCCGTACTCTTAACTGTTAAAAATGCATGAAAGACTTGTATGAAAAATAAAACCAATCTGTAGCTCACAAATGCATGATCAAAGATAAACATAAACTGAAACAACACACATGCACATTCCACTCCTAGGGTACGCCTCACTGGTTTCCTCGAGGTGGTCATCAAGTATAGGGTGTCTTAGAGGTCGCCCTTCTGTCTAAAAGATCCAGTTGCCTCGAAACAGTTGCCTCGGATAAAAAGGATCTAGGACGTTAGGGTTACCACTAAGATGTCCTACCATTGCTTTTGTGACCACACATGTCCCGATAATCGAATTGACCCGAATAACTCCAACGATGGTGCTACCTACCTCTCAATGGTGGGATAGCACTATCTAAAGGACTCTTACACAGCCTAATTCCTTAGAGTAGGTAGATTTCTCCTGGGTACTTGCTCTCTCAAAAACAAACAAAATACTTTTCACACCCACACTTTCAAAAAAGTTTTCAAACAAATATTTCATACACTCTTGAGGACAGATACAAGAGTTACTTAGAAATTTTTCAAACGAAACTTTTTTCAAAACCCACACACATTTGAAAAGCAAACATTTTTGAAAACATAAGAGCAAGTACCTAAGAGCCCGTGGATAACCACGGATAGAAAGGGTGCTAACACCTTCCCTTTCTATAAATCTACCTCCCGAACCGAGAAACATTCTCGAATAAGGAATTTTGCTGTGCTTTTGTCCTTTCCATGTTGGAGAACATAAAAGACGGTGGCGACTCTTGCTTACCGCGACATTTCGCGAACCAGCTTAAAAAACAGTCAGTTCTATTTCCACCGATCACAGAACTGACGACTCTGCTGGGGAAACTTATAAGTGAGGTGTACCTTAGGATTAGACCACTCTTATGTTTTCAATTGCTTGCTTTGTTTGCTTTAATATTGTGGGCCTGTTTTGGGAGTTTCATAGATCCTAACCCGGATCTGGGGGATACCTTTTAGAAAGTAGCAACAAAATTGTGAGGGAACTGTGCGGGGTATACCGACATGGTTGAAGCAGTTTGCTACGTTGATGTGGCACTTTGGTGAGTACCGGTAACCCTTGAGTCAAGTCAAGGAGAGTACGGGGCCGCCGTGTGGTGTCGTGAAGCATCAACTGACCTTAGGAACCTTACTTGACCATCCTGGCCTCTTTAGGGGTAGTGAGATGACCGACTTTGGTGCAGTCCGAAGTTGGTAGATACTCAATACTACACTCATTGAGGGTTGTTTTCTTGGAATATTTTGATCGCCAGTTCAGTGGCTAAATCAAAACAATGAACATAGAAAACAACCCAATGATATTGAGCTCCTTAGAACCCGGTTACTTTTGATAGGACAGGTTTTGAGCCCACCAACTTCAAAAGGGTAGTACCAAGACCTCATGCTGGCCTAAACTCTAAGGGTTGTCTGGTGTGACTTGTGTGCCTTATCATGTTTGCTTTTGTGAATACTTGTGGTGTGTCCTTAACATAACATCATATCATCATACAACATCATATGCATCCACTAACCACTTCAAGGGTTCGAATCTTCATCTTTGTTCTTGTTTTGTAGGACATGGAAACTATCTGCAGAAAGACAATTCAGATCAACCTTGTAAGGATCCCTCCTCAGCTTAAGGAGCTTACATCCAGGATTCCCGAGAACTCTTCCTTCAGTGAAAGGCATGGTAGACTCATCAGCTTGGTCAATGCCAACATTGAAGAGGACATAGTGAAAGTGTTGTTCCAGTTCTTTGACCCTTTGCACCACTGTTTTACTTTCCCGGATTATCAATTGGTACCTACTTTGGAAGAGTTTTCTCAGCTTCTGAGGGTTCCCATTCTCAGTCAACTACCCTACAACGGTACGGAAAAGGAACCCAAACTTGAAGAGGTTGCTAAAGCATTACGCCTACAACCATCTGACATCAAGGGACATTGGGAAGTTAGAAGTGGTATCAAAGGGTTCTTGGCAAAGTTTCTGTTTGAGAAGGCCCAAGAATGTTGGAATTCCCTTGACCTACAAGCCTTTGAAGAAGTTGTGGCTCTCCTTGTCTATGGGTTGGTGTTGTTCCCGAATCCAGATCAGCTTATAGATATCAATGCTGTCAAGATCTTCATGTCCAGGAATCCTATACCTATGTTGCTTGGGGACATCCTTCACTCATGTTACACTCGAACCATGAGAAAAAGAGGTTTTCTTATGTGCTGCACTCCTCTCCTGGCAAGGTGGTTTATTTCGCACCTTCCACAATCAGTTTTGAAGAACGAGCGGGGTTTGAGATGGTCACAACGATTGATGACTCTTACACATGCTGATATACATTGGTGTTCTCGGTCCAGAGAAAACGTCACTATTATTGATTGTTACGGAGAATTTCCTAATGTTCCTTTACTTGGAATTAGAGGGGGGCATTACTTACAACCCATGTCTGGCTTTGAGACAGTTTGGATATGCTCGGAGGGATGGCCCTCATGACATGTTGATTCTTGACATAGTTTTTGACTTCGACAATGATGCACAAGGACTCCGCCAGAGATTCATCAGAGCTTGGAGGATGCCCAATAGGGTAGATAGCAAGACACTGGGGCACAAGAACTCCATCCCCCTAGAGCCTTATCTCAAGTGGGTACGAGCCTGTTCCCAGAAGCTGGTGATGCCATATCCCCATGTTCTCCCCGTGATCAAAGAACCTGTTGTGGAAGGAGAGGTGCCATACACCATTCAACATCCTGACATGCCAACGTCTTGGGAAGAAATGCAAAAGAGCTGGATCCAACTCAAGGAAGAACGGAATTCTCTTGAAACCAGTCTACATGCCAGTGAGAAGAAGGTCTTGGAGCTCACCCGTCTACTCCATAAGGAAAAGACCCTCAACACCTACATTTCTCCAAAGAGGATGCGCAATGTCTTTTGGGATTAATTATTTTGTAATGTTTTGCCCACGAGGCCTTGATGTACTGAACATATTATTTCTTAATACAACGTGTGTTCCTTTTGTCTACAATGAATTTGAACTTTCGAACCCTTGAATGCATTTCATAAATAGCATATCATGCATCATGTGCATAACAGGTACTCTTTTTCTACAGGTTGCTTAATCTTCTTCGCTGTTTATTTCAGCACTCACTCAATCATCATGTCTTCCGAACCTACTACTGAACAAGCTATCAAGGCCCTCCAGGCCCAGAACGCCCAGTTTCAAGAGCTGGTCATGAGCTTAGCCCAGGGTCAACAGGAGTTGAAGACTCTGCTCTTGAAGGAGAAGAAGAAGAAGAAGAAGAGGATTGTGCTATTTAACACTGGACGGAGGTTTGGGAATACACTGCAGAATGAGGCTGATCAGGCTACTTCCTCCGTAGGGAAGGACAACCCACAAGAGAGAGAGGTTCCTAGTCCTGCGGTCTCTGACAACAAGACAGATTTCAATGATGAACAGTACCCTCCTGCTGAGGACAGGTACAAACAGCTGGAGGACCGGTTAAATGCTATGGAGATTCAACGTGTGCCCGGGTTGGACTTTGGATACCTAGGCTTATCTTCTGGGGTGGTGATCCCTCACAAGTTCAAGGCACCTGCCTTCACGAAGTACGACGGGGCTTCCTGTCCTAAACTGCACCTCCGTTCTTATGTAAGGAAGATCCAACCTTACACTGCAGACAAGAACTTATGGATCCATTTCTTCCAGGAGAGTCTTTCATGGACTCAACTCGAATGGTTCTATCAGCTGGATGGAACCAATATTCGTAATTGGGAGGACTTGGCTACTGCTTTTTATAAGCAGTATCAGTATAATTCTGACCTCGCTCCTACGCGTACCCAACTCCAGAGTATGTCACTAGGAACGGGTGAAGGTTTTAAGGAGTACGCGCAGAAGTGGAGAGACCTGGCTGGCAGGGTGCAGCCACCGTTGACTGACCGTGAACTCGTGGACATATTCTTGGGGACCCTGTCTGGTCCATTCTTCAACCATCTGATTGGTAACTCTTCTGCGGGGTTTACAGACCTCATTCTGACTGGTGAGAGGATAGAAACGGGTATCAAGTCGGGGAAGATACAGAAGGGTGCCTCCTCGAGTACTGAAAAGAAGCCCTTCAAGAAGGAAGCTAGTGTTGTGTATGGTCCCAGAAGACAGAACAAACCGGAACGCCGCCAAGCTGTCAACGCGGTGGTAATTTCAAAGCCTGCTGCTGCTCCTCAGCAGTATAACCAACCAAGGGGTGAGAGACCCAAAATGCAGTACACTCGGCTCAGCATGACCCTGTCTCAGATATTGCCGCAACTGCTGTCAACCAATCTGGTAACTATCAAAGAAGCTCCGAAGGTAGTGAACACCACATCCCCGAAGTACAATCCCAACGCCCGCTGTGCTTATCACTCTGACAGCCCGGGGCATTCTACTGATGATTGTTGGGCTCTGAGGAATAAGGTTCAGGACCTTATTGATGCTAAAGAAATACAGTTTGAGGCGCCCGAGAGGCCCAATGTTGTGACAGCTCCCATGCCCCAGCATGGAGTGAATGCTGTGGAAGAAGACCTGTATGTAGCCTCTGTGGATAAGATTGTTACTCCGTTGTTGACTATCAAAAGGAACCTGTTGCTAGCCGGTTTATTTCTGGGATGTAGTAAAGGTTGCCTTTTATGTTCTGTTTCACCTGCTGGTTGTTCTTTGTTGAAGTCAGGTATCCAAAGCCTGATGGATAATAAAGAGATCTTGTTCGAAAAGATTGTTGTTCCTGCTGCCCGTACCGAAGAAGTGTCCATTGTCACTATTTTCAACAACCCTCCTAAGGCTCCCTCAAAGAAGCCTGTCAAAATTATGTCTATTCAGAAGATTGCTCCTATCATCATCACTGTTCCGGGGCCCATCCCCTATAAGTCTGACAAAGCTGTCCCGTGGCACTATGGGGCAGATGTTTATGTTCTGGGAGTAAAACAAGAGTTTGATACTAGTACCGGTGTCAGCAACATCACCGGGCCTGCCAAAGTTACTCGTAGTGGTAGGCTGTTCTCACCAGATATTGCGCCACCAACAATTCAAAGACCTCTTGTCATCACACCTGCCAGTGTGCCTGCTTCCCTTCCTGACCAAGTTCCTGTTTCTACCCCTGCTGCCGAGTCATATGACGCTCGAGGCAAAGGGATTGCTACTGATGTGCCTGCCCGGACGGAGGCACCGAAGACCGTCAATGTTGAAGCTTCCAAGCAAGAGATGGAAGAGATCCTCAAAATTATCAAGAAGAGTGATTTCAATATAGTTGAGCAGTTGGGGCATACCCCCTCTAAAATTTCTATGCTATCACTGTTGTTGTGTTCAGAGGCCCATGCCAAGGCTCTGATTTCCTTCCTGAAGATGGCCCATGTGCCACAAGAAACGTCTGCTGATCAATTTACCGATTGTGTGGCTAACTTGACTGCTGATAATGGGTTGGGTTTCTCTGACGTCGATCTGACTGCCAAGGGAAAGAACCATAACGACGCCCTGCATGTCTCCATTGAATGCAGGGGCACTACTCTTACCCATGTGTTGGTAGACATCGGTTCTTCGTTGAACGTATTACCCAAGAAGGCCCTAGACAGGTTGGATTGTGAGGGTTTAGAGCTCAAGCCTAGTAACATTGTTGTCCGGGCCTTTGACGGGTCGAAGAGGATGGTACATGGCGAAGTTGACATTCCAATCAGGGTTGGTTCTCAAGTTTTTGATTCTACTTTCTATGTGATGGACATCCGACCATCCTATTCTTGTTTGCTGGGTCGTCCATGGATCCACAAGGCTGGAGCTGTGACCTCCACATTACATCAGAAGCTTAAGTACCCGGTCAGAGGAAAGATCGTAACAGTTCAAGGGGAAGAAGAATACATGGTCAGCCACCTCAACTCGTTTCGGTACGTAGAGATGGATGGGGTGTTCATTGAGACCCCATTTCAATACTTTGAAGAGGTGCCTCAGACATTGGCAGCAGCAGAGACAGTGACTGAAGAGGACTCTCCTTTGAAGATGGCTTCCTTGAAGGATGCCCGGGCTGTGGTTGAGAAGGGTGAGTGCGCAAACTGGGGCCGACTTCCTGATTTCACTCCGAAGACTGACAAGTTTCGTTTGGGTTTCACTGCAGAAGCTCAGAGGGCTGTGCGTAAGGCAAGGATTGGAAGACCTCTTGTATTCATCACCAACCCGAGAGTAAATGCTATTGAGGACGACGTGGAGGAATCCGAATTTGACAGCTGGATCTACCCAACGACCGACGGTGGACCAAGCAACTGGACTGCCAAAGATTTCATACCTATTACTTTTGTCACTCAGTAATGAACTCTTTTGTTTTGAATTTGTAACAAACAATATTACTAAACTCTATGGCCCAGTGTCTTACTCGGGGCACCGTGGCTTCATTTGTGAGGGCTTTTGTGTGTCACTTTCATATATCATTAATAAAAGCATTGGACGTTTTTTACATTTCAAATCTTGCGCTCCTTGTCTTTCTTATTTATATTGCAAAACAGCTATATTTACACACACTCACTTATACAGGTTTCAATCCACTTTGGATCCCACTGGTAACGACTCTGCTACTGCCAGTTATGACTTTGAAAATCCGATCAACTTAGCCGAAGACGAAGGTGAAGATGATTGCGAAGTTCCTGGTGAGCTTGCAAGACTGCTACTCCAGGAAGAGAGGGCCATTCAGCCACATGAAGAGCCAGTGGAAACGGTAAATCTGGGTACTGAGACAGACAGAAAGGAAGTCAAGATTGGTGCCAATCTAGAGCTCAGTGTGAAACAACGGTTGATTCAGATGATGCATGACTATGTTGAAATCTTTGCCTGGTCTTACGAAGACATGCCTGGGTTGGATACTGACATTGTGGTTCATCACCTGCCTACCAAGGAAGAATGCCCTCCGGTTAAACAGAAGGTCCGCCGTATGCGTCCAGAGATGTCCGAGAAAATCAAGGCTGAGGTTATGAAACAATTTGATGCCGGGTTTCTAGCAGTGACTTCTTACCCTCAGTGGGTTGCCAACGTGGTTCCAGTGCCGAAGAAGGATGGTAAGGTCCGAATGTGTGTTGATTACAGGGATTTGAACAGGGCGAGCCCTAAGGATGATTTCCCTCTGCCTCATATCGACGTTCTGGTTGACAACACTGCTCAACATAAAGTATTCTCCTTCATGGACGGCTTCTCCGGTTATAATCAGATCAAGATGGCTCCTGAAGACATGGAGAAGATCACTTTTGTTACTCAGTGGGGAACCTTTTGCTACAAGGTCATGCCTTTTGGGTTGAAGAATGTTGGGGCAACCTACCAACGTGCCATGGTTGCTCTGTTCCATGATATGATCCATCACGAGATTGAGGTATATGTCGACGATATAATGGCAAGGTCCCAAACTGAGGAGGAACACCTTGACCATCTACGGAAGCTGTTTGACCGTCTGAAGTTGTACAAGCTGAGGTTGAACCCGAACAAGTGCACCTTTGGGGTGAGATCTGGAAAATTTCTAGGTTTCGTCGTAAGCGACAAAGGTATTCAAGTGGACCCTGCCAAGGTAAAAGCCATACAAGAGATGCCAACTCCCAAGACAGAGAAAGAAGTCAGAGGCTTCCTAGGACGGCTGAACTACATTTCCCGATTCATCTCGCACCTAACTGCTACATGTGAACCAATCTTCAAGCTACTGAAGAAAGATCAAGTAGTACGTTGGAACGATGAATGTCAGGCCGCTTTCGAAAAAATCAAAGAGTATCTCCAAGAACCACCCATTCTTATGCCGCCGGTTGAAGGGAGACCTCTAATCTTATACTTGACAGTACTAGACAACTCAATGGGGTGTGTGCTGGGGCTGCATGACGAGTCTGGCCGAAAAGAGCACGCTATTTATTACCTTAGCAAAAAGTTTACCGACTGTGAGACCCGATACTCACTTCTCGAGAAAACTTGCTGCGCTTTGGTATGGGCTGCTCGCCGGCTAAGACAGTATATGTTGACTCACACTACTCTGTTGATTTCAAAAATGGATCCAATAAAGTATATCTTCGAAAAGCCTGCCTTGTCCGGAAGAATAGCAAGATGGCAAATGATCTTGACGGAATATGACATCCAGTACACGACTCAAAAAGCAATCAAGGGAAGTGTATTGGCAGACCATTTGGCACACCAAGCAATGGACGACTACCAATATATGAACTTTGAATTTCCAGACGAGAATATCATGGTAGTGACTGATTGTGAAGTACCTGGACTGGATGAAGGACCTGAGGAAGGATCCCGATGGTCTATGCACTTTGACGGAGCCTCGAACGCTTTGGGTAACTGTATTGGCGCTGTGATCATATCCCCTAAAGGCACCCATACTCCACTCACTGCCCGGCTATGTTTCAACTGCACCAACAACATGGCAGAGTATGAGGCGTGCATCATGGGTCTTCAAGCTGCAATTGACTTAAGGATCAAGTTTTTGAGTGTCTTCAGAGATTCTGCTCTTGTGATCAATCAGATCAAAGGCGAGTGGGATACGAAACACCCAAATCTTATTCCTTACAAAGAGTATGTGTTGACGTTGATTCCCCACTTCGAGGAGATAACTTTTGAACACTTCCCAAGAGAGGGAATCAGTTGGCGGACGCGCTAGCTACAATGTCTTCTATGTTCAAAGTCAAATGGGACAACGAGGCTCCCCAGATCATTATCTGGAAATTGGATGAACCGGCACATTGCTGTGATCTTGAGGCTGAAGAGGTAACTGAAAAACCTTGGTATCATGAAGTGAAGAGGTACCTTGAAGCTCAAGAATACCCCAAGGGTGCATCTGTCAACGACAAGAAGTTCCTAAGAAGGTTCGCTGCAAAGTTCTTCCTCAACAATGGCATTCTATACAAGCGAAACCATGATTCAACCCTACTGCATTGTGTGGATAAGACTGAAGCAGAAAAGATCATGGCAGAACTGCATGAGGGTACTTTCGGAACACATTCCAGTGGACATACCATGGCAAAGAAAATCCTTCGGGTAGGATATTTCTGGTCCACAATGGAAGCTGACTGTTACCAACATTCTCGGACGTGTCACAAATGCCAGATATATGCAGATAAGGTGCACATTCCTCCAGTACCTCTGAACGTCTTGACAGCACCTTGGCCTTTTGCAATGTGGGGCATTGATATGATCGGCGAGATCAGACTGACGACATCCAACGGGCATCGCTTCATCCTAGTAGCGATTGATTACTTCACAAAGTGGGTTGAAGCAGCTTCCTATGCCACCGTAACCAAGAATGTCGTGGCACAGTTCATTCGGCACAACCTGATCTGTCGATACGGTGTACCTGAGAGGATCATTACGGATAATGGTACCAATCTTAACAACAAGATGATCACTGAGCTCTACGAGCAATTCAAGATACAGCACCACAACTCTTCTCCCTACCGGCCGAAGATGAATGGGGTTGTAGAGGCAGCTAATAAGAATATTAAGAAGATTGTGCAGAAGATGACAGTGACCTATAAAGATTGGCATGAAATGTTACCGTTTGCTCTTCATGGGTACCGCACCTCAGCAAGGACGTCAACCGGGGCAACACCCTTTTCCTTGGTCTATGGCATGGAGGCAGTCTTGCCTATTGAAGTCCATATACCCTCTCTCCGGATAATGAAGGATGCAGGTTTGAGCGAAGATGACTGGATCCAGACTCGACTTGATCAATTAAACCTAATCGATGAAAAGAGACTCACCGCTATTTGTCATGGTCAAACGTACCAAAAACGGATGATCAGGGCATTTAACAAGAAAGTCAAACGACAAGAGTATCAAGTCGGAGACCTGGTAATCAAGCACATCATTCTTCCTCAAAGTGATCCCAGGGGCAAATGGACTCCTACGTACGAAGGGCCATTTGTGGTTAAACATATCTTCTCAGGAGGAGCTATGATTCTAACCACCATGGATGGTGACGACCTTCCTCACCCCGCCAATGCAGACATGGTAAAAAGATACTACGCATGAATTAAAGACCCGCTAGGTTGACACACCTAGGCAAAAATAAGGGCTTCCCGGCGAACCAAAAGGGTTCAGGCAAAAATAAGGGATGAAATGAAAAAATCTGTACACCCGGCAAGTCGAAAACCTGAAAAGGCGGCTTGGGCAAAAATGGGTATCCCGGTGGACCGAAAACCCAAAAGGGCGGTCCAAGCAAAAGTTAGGGATTGACGCGTAATACTATGTCTCATTGGATCACCTTGCATCCAGAATTCGGCATCAACTATCAGGTTCAGACGACATCAATCAATCAACTTCATCTTCAACTAAGCAACCAAGTGATGAGACGCTTGAAGACATAAAGGCGATAGCAGAGTTGGAACCCAGTGGGATTATTTTTTTTACATAGCTGTTTTGTTTTCCTTTTCACAGAATTGTATAAACTCTATGTTGTTCGGCGGCGTTCTCTTACTAGGACGTCAGCCTCTTGTACATAAACGCCTATTTACAGGCAAATTCAAAATCAATACAAATCCACTTTTCCAGACAAATTGTTAATTGTTTTTCCTTTTTCTGTTTTGTCTTGCGAAGAACGTCCAATGTTCATTTTTGATATATGCACTTGACATTAATTTTTAACTCATAAATACTTGCATGCGAAACAAAGGACTAATTACAGGTGACATCAGAAACAGGGGCAATAATGAGTTGTCTAAGCGATCTAGTTGCTCTGTCCACCAAGGTACCAAGGTAGGTTCAGCTGAAGAACGTAACCAAGATATCTTCACTCCCCGCAGAGTAAGACAAGATTCAGCAGTACTCTCCCCAAGCAGAGTTGGTCCCCCATCAGCCCCGAAAAGGCACAGTATCCCTAGCAAGTCAGCAACACTCTCCCCGAGCAGAGTTAGCCTACTGTCAGCCTTAAGGAAGTGGGGTATCCCCAAAAGATCTCAATATTCCCCAGCGGAGTATACAGATGTTCCTAAGCAAGCATCCCCGGCAGTCTTAATATAAGATTGTTCCCCTGCGGAATACCAGACACCCCAGTGGAGCCACTTCCCCAGTACAGTTCAAAAGTTTCCCCAGGAGAGTTGAATCATCCTCCCTAGTAGATTCTGGAAGCTTATCCCCAGTAGATTCTGGAAGCTTATCACCTGCAGAGTACATACGTATCTCTCCCCGACCATGTTCAAAGGTTATCCCCCACCAGAGCTTATAACTGGGTTATCCTCAGCTAATTACCACAGAAAGATCATCCTCGGCGAAGTTCTTCCTATCCCCCAGCGGAGTTCATCAAGTTCCTCAACAAAACATAACAACGGAATCCCCAGCGGAGTTATCATCAAATCTCAGCGAAGTATCTCTTCCCACAGAGTATTTCCCCGCAGAATAATCTCTCCAACAAGTGTATCCCCCAACGGAGTCATCTTCTCCTACCGGTTTATTCTTGCAACCATCATCCCCAGCGGAAATAAAGAATTCTACTCTTCAAACATCAACCCAGGATTCAACAAACTCCCGGCATTCGTCAAGGATTTATTTTCCTGGACGAAAACACATTCATAAATATATCACATTTCATACATCCTGCTTACATACATGATAAAGTGCATACGACACTATCTCATTGAGAACATCATGACATCATGCATTTCATACATCATGACATTGCATACAACTGATGTTTTGCCTTTTCAGGAAAAAGGTCAATCCAAAGATGATTACCATCAACTTTCGCAATTCCAGATTCGATACCTGTATCTAGCCAGGGCATATCTGTGAGTAACTGATTGTAGATTCGATACCTGTATCCAGCCAGGGCATGTCTGCATGAAGAGTTTAGAGATTCGATTCCTGTATCCAGCCAGGGCATATCTGTAGACGACCAAATTCCAGATTCGATACCTGTATCTAGCCAGGGCATATCTGTGAGTAACTGATTATAGATTCGATACCTGTATCCAGCCAGGGCATGTCTGCATGAAGAGTTTAGAGATTCGATTCCTGTATCCAGCCAGGGCATATTTGTAGACGACCAAATTCCAGATTCGATACCTGTATCTAGCCAGGGCATATCTGTGAGTAATTGATTGTAGATTCGACACCTGTATCTAGCCAGGGCATGTCTACATGAAGAGTTTAGAGATTCGATTCCTGTATCCATCCAGGGCATATCTGTAGACGACCAATTCCAGATTCGATTCTTGTATCTAGCCAGGGCATATCTGTGAGTAATTGATTGTAGATTCGACACCTGTATCTAGCCAGGGCATGTCTACATGAAGAGTTTAGAGGTTCGATTCCTGTATCCAGCCAGGGCATAGTTGTTGACGACTAATTCCAGATTCGATTCCTTTATCTAGCCAGGGCATATCTGTGAGTGATTGATTGTAGATTCGATACCTGTATCTAGCCAGGGCACATCTGTGAGCAATTGATTGTGGATTCGATACATGTATCTAGCCAGGGCATATCTGCATAGAGAGTTTGAAGATCAACCCCTGTAACAGGCCAGGAAACCATCTTCCTTTCTCAAAGTACGCAAGTTCTCTCTAAGGAATCTCTTATGCAATCGACACCTTCCGATGGCATCTATAAGCCCATCTCTATAACTATCCATTACATCGCCAAATGGCATCTATAAGCCCATTCCCGACAAGGTTCTGTCACATCTTCAGATGGCATCTATAAGCCCATCCTCCTATCCACCATCTTTCCAAATGGAATCTGTAAGCCCATTCCCGACATCACATTGCTGATACCACACTATGCGAGTGCAAATTTCTGGGCACTTTAGTGTTCAATCATCTTCCTCCTTCGGATCACGAAAGGCACGCAAGCCAATCTACATCCTCAGGTGTAAGAAGATTGAACAAGGGCAACTGTTGTACCCCAAAATTTTCCCTCCCATATTCTTCAAAGTTTATCAAGAATCATCCTCAAATGGTTCAAGACTTTTCAAAGATTGCACAGTCCAACTGCCTCCTAAGCCAGTCAAAATTAGGGTTTTGGTTCTTGCAATGAATCTGAGGTTTTCAATGGCCCAATCAAGTCTCATGTGCCTATATACATTGCCAAGCATCTACATGCCAAGTTTCAAGACTCACAGCATCAAGTTGCACAGTCAAAAGCCCTAATTGCTTCACAATCAACTGTAGAGGTAAAATGGTCATTTGGCAGTCAAAAGTCAAAATTTTGGTCAACATCTTATTTTGAAGCCACAATAATCATTTGATCAAGCCTTGATCATGATTCCACAAGAATGGCTCAAAAATCATCAAGATGCAAAAGTTTCCATTTTGGGATAGTTGAAAAGTCAACTGTAACTTGACCAGGGCATAACTTTTTCATGGTTCATCAGAAAAATCCCATCCAATGCTCATTTTTAAGGGGATGACATTTCCTACAACTCATCTTCACATTCCAAGTCCAAGAAATGCTCTCAAAAAAAGTTATCAATTTCTACATTATAGGTCATTTTCAAAAGTCAACAAAAAGGCATTTTAAGTCAAAGACCATAACTTGAGATTGGTAAATCCAAATGACATGGGACCAAAGGCATTGGTTAGAGGACTTCAAGACCTTTCCAAAATGTCCAAGAACATGTTCATATGATCAAAATTGAGCAAGATATGCATTGGAGAAGTTGGGAAATTTTTGTGAAATGGCAAAAGTCAACTATCCTTAAAACTTCAATTTTTGACAAAAGGGCCCACTTTCTTCCACTTGATTCAGCCTTGTCATGCCATACACGTGTCCCATGATTAATTTCAAGATCAAACATTTATTTTTCTATTTTATTTAATTTTTATTGATTTAATTCATTTTAAATCCATAATAATTCAAATAAAATCAAAAAATTAATGGAATGACATCTTGGTGACTTGAATGGCTTTTATATGTCATGTGCCAGCTAATAATTTCGTGCCAAGCCTTTTGGTGCACAAAATCTTGAATTTGAACCAAATATGGAAAGGTCCTTTAATGGTGGTCAACAAGAATCCCAAACTTAATTAGACCAAGATACAAGCTCAGCTGCTGACCTAATTTCATTCATACCTACATAAGAAAGCGTGACAAACCTAATCCAGCACCCAAGCCTTGCTAAAACGGCCAGAACAAAAACTCAAAAATTGTCCAAAAAGTGAGAGATCTAGAACAAGGTTGCAGGCATTTTCAAACAAAACTAAGCACGTGACATCCTTCCTTGCCATCCCCTGAAGCCAAAGCGACCACAAACGCATCCTAAGACTCACCATACAGCACTGTAAGTACTCTTGAAGTCACCTCTGAACATGGAATCGTGTTTCTCCATTCTTGCATTTTTTTCTCAAAAATATTAGCATATTCATACTCCTTGTTTGATTTCTAATGTAACTGCATTATTCAATTCCATTTTTATGCCTTGTATGACAATACCCGTGCCTAGGGTTTGTATATGTTGTTTTTAGGCGTTTTGTTTTCAGGAGAAATCAGGACAAACCATAAGCATAGATGTGATCATGAGACATGGATGATCCTGACCATGGGCTTGGATGGCGTTTTTGAAGCCTAAGGATGATTTTAGGAAAGGGCCTATGGAACTTCCTGCGGATAAAAATCCGCAGGTAACTGAACCAGAGATTTGGAGAAGACGACCACATGTCGTTCTCCCATTCGTCCTTTTAAACGATCGCGCGTCTTTTTTTTATTTTTTAGGCATAGGCGTTGATTTACAAATATATTAACCATTTCTTATTATTATATCAAATGAAACATGCAGCTCAGCTGGCTAAGGCGTTTGTGTAGTGAGCTCTGGGACCTGGGTTCGAATCCCAGGTCCCCCAAAATATTTATTTGTTCTTTTCTTCACATGATCTCATGCAGCGTTATACAAGACATTCCACCATAGGTCTCAATCATCCAGGCGCCAGGTGTTTACAAGCAGCGATCCAATGGCTTAGAGTGGACGACCACCATGTATCCAGTCAACACGTGCTACAGAGAATTCAGAAGGTCAACGCAGGCTTGGGGTTAATGGGCTTGGAATCTGCTAGAAAACCTCCATTCTGGGCCCAGAACCCCCCTTTTGGTTCATCCTTTTTTTCTTTTATTTTATATTTTCCATTTTTATTTATTAACTTTTTCTTCTAATTATTATTATTATCACTAAAACTAATTAATTAACATTTTCACAATAAAAATTCAGAAAACTAAAAAATGTAAATATTTTATTTTTATTAATTTCACTTAGGTAATTATTTTGTAAATAAACACTAATTTAAATTAATCTAGTTTAATTAGGTTTAATTTTAATTTTCTTTTACAATAAATAAAAATGAATTAGACTTAGGATTTTTTGACACTTTTTCTTTTTTTATTTTATTTCATTAAAAACATAAAAAACACAAAAAACATTTTTTTCTTTTAATCAATTAATTAGTAATTAGGCTTAATTTCATTAATTGCAAAAAAGGGGACAAAATTCAATTCTTTCTCAAAAAAGGGTAAAAACCCTAAGGACGTCCCGATTCAATCTTTCGCGCGCATATTTATTTTAATTCATTATTTTGATTATGTATCTGCTCAGAAATGTAATAGTTAATTAGGACCTCCTTTATTGCTTTATTTATTTTCTCGCAGTTTATTTTTCCAAACGGGTTTGTTTTTTTGGCGATGTATATACCCGCGCCTTGTAATAGCTAGGTTTACCTTCCCGCAATTTATTTTTCGCACTCTTAACTGTTAAAAATGCAAGAAAGACTTGTATGAAAAATAAAATCAATCCGTAGCTCACAAATGCATGATCCAAGATAAACATAAACTGAAACAACACACATGCACATTCCACTCCTAGGGTACGCCTCACTGGTTTCCTCGAGGTGGTCATCAAGTATAGGGTGTCTTAGAGGTCGCCCTTCTGTCTAAAAGATCCAGTTGCCTCGAAACAGTTGCCTCGGATAAAAAGGATCTAGGACGTTAGGGTTACCACTAAGATGTCCTACCATTGCTTTTGTGACCACACATGTCCTGATAATCGAATTGACCCGAATAACTCCAACGATGGTGCTACCTACCTCTCAATGGTGGGATAGCACTATCTAAAGGACTCTTACACAGCCTAATTCCTTAGAGTAGGTAGATTTCTCCTGGGTACTTGCTCTCTCAAAAACAAACAAAATACTTTTCACACCCACACTTTCAAAAAAGTTTTCAAACAAATATTTCATACACTCTTGAGGACAGATACAAGAGTTACTTAGAAATTTTTCAAACGAAACTTTTTTCAAAACCCACACACATTTGAAAAGCAAACATTTTTTAAAACATAAGAGCAAGTACCTAAGAGCCCGTGGATAACCACGGATAGAAAGGGTGCTAACACCTTCCCTTTCTATAAATCTACCTCCCGAACCAAGAAACATTCTCGAATAAGGAATTTTGCTGTGCTTTTGTCCTTTCCATGTTGGAGAACATAAAAGACGATGGCGACTCTTGCTTACCGCGACATTTCGCGAACCAACTTAAAAAACAGTCAGTTCTATTTCCACCGATCACAGGGCGGTCCAGGTAAAAGTTAGGAATCAAAGCGTCCAACTATGTCACGTCATCTCGCCACTTTCCTACCAGAAGAAGATTTGTCAATCGACAGTTATCAAGCTCCTCCGCAGGCCTTTTTCTCCCGCAGAAACTGGGGCAATAGGAATCATCTGAATTGTACAAACTGCTCTGTCCTCCAGTTACCAAGGTAAGTTCAGCTGAAGACTATGACCAAGAGACCTTCACTCCCCGCAGAGTAAGACAAGATTCAGCCATACCCTCTCCCAAGCAGAGTTGGTCTCCCATCAGTCCTAAAAAGGCACAGTATCTCCAGCAAGTCAGCAATACTCTCCCCAAGCATAGTTGGTCTACTGTCAGTCTTAAGGAAGTTGGGTATCCCCAGAAGATCTCAACATTCCCCAACAAAGTATGCAGATGTTCCTAAGCAAGCATCCCCGACAGTCTTAATATTCCTCGACGGAAATATAATATTGTTCCTCGGCGGAATACAGACACCCCAGTGGAGCCACTTCTCCAATACAGTCCAAAAAGTTTTCCCAAGAGAGTTGAATCATCCTCCCTGTGATCGGTGGATCTGGAACTGACTGTTTAACGCTGGTTCGCGAAATGTCGCGGAAGCAAAAGTCGCCACCGTCTTTTATTTTCTCCAAATGGAAAGGACAAAAGCACAAAAAAATTCCTTAAAGAGATTGCTCTCGGTTTGGGAGGTAGATTATAGAAAGGGAAGGTATTAGCACCCTTTCTATCCATGGTTATCCATGGGCTCTTAGATACTTGCTCATTTGTGTTTTCAAAAATGGTTTGTTTGCTTTTCAATTGTGGGTTTAAAAAGTTTCTTTGAAAATTTCAATTCGACTCTTGTATCAGTCCTCAAGAGTGTTTGAAAAATTGCTTTCGAAAGCTTTTTGAAAAGGTGTCGGTGTGAAAAGTATTTTTGAATTTGTTTTGAATTTAGAGCAAGTATCTAGAGTCGTCTACCTACCCTAAGGAATTCGTCTGTGTAAATGTCCTTTAAAGTAGTGCCATCCCACCATTGAGAGGTAGGTAGCACCACCGTTGGAGGTGTTAGGGTCAATTCGAGGTTCGGGACATGGTGATCACCAGAGCAATGGGAAGACACCTTAGAAGCTACCCTCATGCCAGGTTCCCGGATCATGAGGACTTACTAAGACATCCTCTACTCGACGATCACCTTTCGAGGCAAGGCAACAGTGAGGCGTACCCTAGGGGTGGTGTGTGATTTGTGTGTCAGATTCATTTATTTTGTCTTGTCATGTTATAGTGATCTACGCGTTTGTTTTTATTTAATCATTCATTCTTGCATGCATTTATTTAACAATTAAAAAGAACGAGAAATATAAAGTTCCTAAACTATTACAAAGGCGCGGGTCCACATCGCCAAAATTTCCAGGACCCGATTTGACAGAAAAATAAAGAAATAAAATGCGAGAAATAAGTATTTACACTGATTTGGGAGAGGTACATAAAAATTATAAGAAACGAAATAAAACGCGCGAATTGAAATAAGATTAGAAACGAGGGCGTTGGACCCTTTTAACGAAATTAAATTAAATGATTAAGTTAATGAAAATTAAAATGAAAGGGAATTATTTTTGGTATTTTTGTATTTTATGATTTTAATGAAATTGAATTAAATGAAAGAAATTAACCCTAATTCTAATTTTTTTATTTATTAAAAAAAAATATTAAAGTTAAACCTAAATTAACCTAATTAATTACATGGTAATTTAATTACAAAAATAAATAATATTTAATTATTAATAATGGTAAAAAAAAAATAAAAGTAATTAAAATAATTAAACCTAATTGTTTACAAAATTTTGAGTTAATTAAGAAAATGTTTGAATTAAACCTAATTTAATAGCTAAAATTAATGAATAATATTTATTTACAAAAATATTAAAATGAAATATATTAATTAAATAAAAATACTTATTTTTTGTCTTTTTTCTGATTTTATGTTGCTTTTATGTTTTTTTTAAGAAAATATTGAATTAAAGAAATTAATTAAAAAAACAATAATTGAAATAAACAAAATAAAGAAAAGGATGAAAAGTCAAACCATGGGGGGTCTGTCCCCAATTGGAGGTTTTGCTTAGCATTTTTGGCCCAAGAAGCTTGGCTTGGTTTGACCTTTCTGGGCGTGTGAGGCATATTTGACCAGGGTATATGGAGCTCCTCAGATCTGGGCCCTTGGATGGTCTTCAGTGGCCACGTGGTGCGTTGAGATTATGAGTGCATAGTAGGCTTTGAAGCTTGAACTGCATAGGAATATATATTGAAAAATATTATGGAATAGAAAGGGGGACCTGGGATCGAACCCAGGTCCTGGAAGTCACCAAGATGCTTGCTTGCCACTGAGCCATCTAGCGCGTTTTGATTATATAGTAATAAACAAATAATATAAAATAGAACAAGATTTAATGGACAAATTAGCGCGAAATTTCAAATAAGCCAACCACAGCTTTACACCTAGTCTTCGTCTTCCTCGCTTTTGTTTTTTCCTGAAACACAAAAGAATCAGCAACGGTTTTTGAACCGTTCCAAAATATGCCATTCCAGAAAATAGCGATTAGCTTGTGGTAGCTCATAAATTGAGCGCGAGGGTGGATTTAGCATCGTCCAAGCATGCTGAATTGAATGGCCTAGGTTTCATGTTCCAATTTTTCCTTAACTGGGAAACCCCAATTCAAGGTTCTGAAAAACCTAGATGTCGTCCATGGTAGTTTCTTCAATGGTGAGTAAAAAATCAATTCAGCTACATGGTTAGCTTCAGGAAGGTCCCATTAGTATAAATCAATCATAAAAATGCAATGATATGGTCTAAATAACAAAGCACGATTATGCAAAAAGAATGATACAGTTTGCCTTTGAATTACCAATTCTTGATGGCAGGGATATGGAAAACTATTCAGTTAGCTTCAGTAAGACACGAGGAAGCTTTTGCAATTAGTCTCGTGCCCTGAATCGTGCTAGAACCTTGTTTTCAGTTTTCACTTTTTTGGCAAAAAATTCAAGTTTGGTTATTGGTCTATGGCGCAGCTGGGAGTCTATGAGGAGTAGGGTTTGCATCCATATATACATGTGAATGATTAGGGTTGAGAAAATTGATCAAAGAATCCTTGAATTGATGATACAATATTTGATTTTCCATGCTATTATTTTCAAATCTTTTCATGCACATTTGCTACCAAATCATGTCCAATTACCTTTGATTCTTTCCTAACCTGATTTGCACGAAATCTTGGAGATATTTTATGCACAAAAAGATTTAAAAACCTAAGTTTAGTATTTTCCACATATTTAATTTAATTAAATGAATTATTAATAATTAAAAATCCAAATAAATAAATAAAAATGAAGAAAAACTTCCCTTTGGGCCAAATGGTCGTGCACATGCCTTGGATGATGAATTGTGGAAGAAAAAGAGGCCCATTAGCATTTTTAGATCAATTGAAGCAATGTTGACTTTTCAAAATATCCAAAAATTTCCCAACTTCCACAAGGCATATCTTGCTCAATTTTTAAGCTTTGCTCATGTTCTTGGACATTTTGGAAAGGTATTTGAGTCCTCTAACCAATTCCTTTGGTCCCATGTCATTTTGATTTACCAATCTCAAGTTATGGCCTTTTACTTAAAGTCCCTTTTTGTTGACTTTTGAAAATGACCTATAATGTTGAAATTGATAACTTTTTGTGAGAGCATTTCTTGGACTTGAAGTGTTAAGAGGAGTTGTAGGAAATGTCTTTCTCTTCAAAATGAGCTTTGGAGGGAATTTTTCTGATAATCCATGTGAAAGTTATGCCCTGGTCAATTTACAATTGACTTTTTCAACTGTCCAAATATGGAAACTTTTGCATCTTGATGATTTTTGAGCCAAGCTTTGATAATCATGATCAAGCATTGATCAAATGATGTTTGTGGCTTAAAAATGAGATGTTGACCAAAAATTTGGACTTTTGACTGTCAAATGACCATTTTGCCCCTACAGTTGACTGTAGTGCAATTAGGGTTTTTGACTGTGCAATTTTGTGTTGTAAGTCTTGAAACTTGGTATGATGATGCTTGACCATATTTATAAGCATGTGGGACTTGATTGGACCCTTGGAAACTTCATTTTCTTTGTCAGAACCAAAACCCTAATTTTTGACTGCTTAGGAGGCCCTTGAACTGTGCAACCCTTGGGGAGATTTTGAAGCATGCTCTTGGCAAATCTTGAAGAATATGGGAGGGCAAATTTTGGGGTACAACACTCCCCAGTAGACTCTGGAAGCTTATCCCCAGTGGATTCTGGAAGCTTATCCCCAGTAGAGTCTGGAAGCTTATCCCCAGTAGATTTTGGAAGCTTATCCCTTGCAGAGTACATATCTCTCCCCGACCATGTTCAAAGGTTATTCCCCACCAGGGTCTAACTGGGTTATCCTCAGCTAATTGCCATGGAAAGATCGTCCTCGGCGAAGTTCTTCCTATCCTCCAGCGGAGTTCATCAAAATCCCTCAACGAAACTTATCAACGGAATCCCCAGCGGAGTTATCATCAAATCTCAGCGAAGTATCTCTTCCCACAGAGTAATTCCCCGCAGAGTAATCTTCACCAAGTTTATTCCCCAACGGAGTCATCTTCTCCTACCGGTTTATTCTTGCAATCATCATCCCCAGTGGAAACGAAGAACTCTACTCTTCAAACATCAGCCCAGGATTCAACAAGCTCCCGACATTCATCAAGGATTTATTTTCCCAGACGGAAATACATTCATAAACATATCACATCTCATACCTCCTATTCATATACATGATAAAGTGCATACCACACAATCTCATTTATTCTTGAGAACATCATGACATTGCATACAACTGAGGTTTTTCCTTTTCAGGAAAAAGGTCAATCAAAAGACGATTACCATCAACTCTCGCAGTTCCAGATTCGATACCTGTATCTAGCCAGGGCATATCTGTGAGTGATTGATTATGGATTCGATACCTGTATCTAGCCAGGGCATATCTGCATGAAGAGTTTTGAAGTTCCAGATTCGATACCTGTATCTAGCCAGGGCATATCTGTGAGCGATTGATTGTGGATTCGATACCTGTATCTAGCCAGGGCATATCTGCATGAAGAGTTTGAAGTTCCAGATTCGATACCTGTATCTAGCCAGGGCATATCTGTGAGCGATTGATTATGGATTCGATACCTGTATCTAGCCAGGGCATATCTGCATGAAGAGTTTAAAGTTCCAGATTCGATACCTGTATCTAGCCAGGGCATATCTGTGAGCGATTGATTGTGGATTCGATACCTGTATCTAGCCAGGGCATATCTGCATGAAGAGTTTGAAGTTCCAAATTCGATACCTGTATCTAGCCAGGGCATATCTGTGAGCGATTGATTATGGATTCGATACCTGTATCTAGCCAGGGCATATCTGCATGAAGAGTTTGAAGTTCCAGATTCGATACATGTATCTAGCCAGGGCATATCTGTGAGCGATTGATTATGGATTCGATACCTGTATCTAGCCAGGGCATATCTGCATGAAGAGTTTGAAGTTCCAGATTCAATACCTGTATCTAGCCAGGGCATATCTGTGAGCGATTGATTGTGGATTCGATACCTGTATCTAGCCAGGGCATGTCTGCATGAAGAGTTTGAAGATCAACCCATGTATCTAGCTAGGAAGTCATCTTTCATTCTCAGGTCAGAGGTCTACACCTGTATCCAGCCAGGAAAGCTATCTCGACCAACCTTTTTGAGTTCCAGATTCGATACCTGTATCTAGCCAGGGCATATCTGTGAGCGACTGATTAGAGGTCTACGCCTGTATCCAGCCAGGAAAGCTATCTCGATCAACCTTTTGAAGTTCTAGATTCGATACCTGTATCTAGCCAGGGCATATCTATGGACGGCTAATTCCAGATTCGATACCTGTATCTAGCCAGGGCATATTTGTAGACGACTAATTCCAGATTCGATACCTGTATCTAGCCAGGGCATATCTGTGAGCGACTGATTAGAGGTCTACGTCTGTATCCAGCCAGGAAAGCTATTTCGATCAACCTTTATAAATTACAGATTCGATACCTGTATCTAGTCAGGGCATATCTTTGAGCGACTGATTAGAGGTCTACATCTGTATCCAGCCAGGAAAGCTATCTCTACCAACCTTTTGAAGTTCCAGATTCGATACCTGTATCTAGCCAAGGCATATCTGTGAGCGGTTGATTGTAGATTCGATACCTGTATCTAGCCAGGGCATATCTGCATGAAGAGTTTGAAGATCAACCCCTGTAACAGGCCAGGAAAACTATCTTTCTTTCTCAGGTACGCAAGTTCTCGCTAAGGAATCTCTTACGCGATCGACACCTTCAGATGGCATCTTTAAGCCCATCTCCACAACTATCCATTACACTTCCGAATGGCCTCAATAAGGCCATTCACGACAAGATTCTGTCACGTCTCCAGATGGCATCTATAAGCCCATCCTCTTATCCACCATCTCTCCAAATGGCATCTGTAAGCCCATTTCCGACATCACATTGCTGATATTCTACTATGCGAGTGCAAATTTCTGGGCACTTTAGTGTTCAATCATCTTCCACCTTCAGATCACGAAAGGCACGCAAGCCAATCTACATCCTCAGGTCTAAGAAGATTGAACAGGGGCAACTGTTGTACCCCAAAATTTGCCCTCCCATATTCTTCAAGATTTCTCAAGGGATTGCACAGTCCAAATGCCTCCTAAGCCAGTCAAAGTTAGGGTTTTGTTTCTTACAAGGAAATTGAGGTTTTCAGTGGTCCAATAAAGTCCCATAGGCCTCTATACATCCTCAATCATCAACATGTCAAGTCTCAAGACTCACAATGTCAAATTGCACAATCAAAAGCTTCATTTGGTTCACAATCAACTGCAGGGGCAAAATGGTCATTTTACAGTCAAAAGTCAGAATTTTTGGTCAACATCTCATTTTGAGTCCACAATCATCATTTGATCAAGCCTTGATCATGATTCCACAAGAATGGCTCAAAAATCATCAAGATGCAAAAGTTTCCATTTTGGGACAGTTGAAAAGTCAACTGTAACTTGACCAGGGCATAACTTTTTCATGGTTTATCAGAAAAATCCCATCCAATGCTCATTTTTAAGGGGATGACATTTCCTACAACTCATCTTCACATTCCAAGTCCAAGAAATGCTCTCAAAAAAAGTTATCAATTTCTACATTATAG
Organism: Vicia faba; assembly: GCA_948472305.1. NCBI lineage: Eukaryota > Viridiplantae > Streptophyta > Magnoliopsida > Fabales > Fabaceae > Vicia > Vicia faba. The sequence continues at coordinate 284,782 of CATIWC010002219.1, read as the reverse complement.
GTCATTTTCAAAAGTCAACAAAAAGGCATTTTAAGTCAAAGACCATAACTTGAGATTGGTAAATCCAAATGACATGGGACCAAAGGCATTGGTTAGAGGACTTCAAGACCTTTCCAAAATGTCCAAGAACATGGTCATATGATCAAAATTGAGCAAGATATGCATTGGAGAAGTTGGGAAAGTTTTGTGAATTTGCAAAAGTCAACTTTGCCCAAAACACATCATTTTTGCTAATGGGCCTCAAATTTCTTCTTGAAACTTTGTCCAAGTCTTATGCACGACCCATTGAGATTAAATTGAATTATTTTCTTATTTTTTATTAATTAATTGAATTTTTAATCAATATTAATTCATTTAATTCATTTAATTGTAGGAAAATATCAAAATATGGTTTTGCAATCTTTTCATGAAGCAAATATGACCTACATGTGCTGGAGATTTCGTGTACACACCAAGGGGACAAGGATCTCTCAATTTGGCAAGATTTTTCAATCAAAAAGATGCAAAAAGATATGATTGAAAATCAAATATTCCAACCATTATTCCATGGATTTCTTGGCCAAGATTTAACCTAAATCCATTCCATTATATATACAGAACCTAACCCTAATGCCTTACACATGAAAAGCTGCTGCAAAAAGCCATAACCAATTCCAAAAAATTCAAGAAAATTTGAAAACAGTTTTCCACATTCCAAGCCAATTCAAAGCATTATAGTGATTCAAATACGTTGCTGGGAGTGTGAGGAACCTATTGCAATCAAGACCAAGCCTTAAAGCTACAGAAACTGGCAAGAACACACTCACGATTTGCTTATTTTTTCCATAATCGAACCTCATGATTTGTGCATCATTAACATGATTTCTTGTATGTTTTGTGTTGCTTGAATCCACAGGAAGCTTTTGGCATAGGTTAATTGCATTAAAACGCATAGAATCAGAACTTGCCATGAACGAATTTTAGGGTTCCTCAGTTCTTGAATTAGGGCTTCACTATCCAGGAAAAATTGGGACCTCTAAGACCCATGACTGTAATCCTGAGAACCAGACGAATCTAACAAGACTACCGCGCCATATTTATATAGCCTAGGATTCTATTTGCTATTATTGGTCGTTCTGCTTTGTGGGGGTTAAAAACCCCCGCTATTTGATTTGTTTTTGCAGGCATTCAGCAAAGAAGACAATACGTGTTGGCTTTTGGTTGGGCTATTCAAAAAAATAGCGCGCGTTTTGTTGTTTCCAGCATGTGTTGTTGTTTTTATATAATATATTCATTGTCCACTGTGTTTACAAATGCGTGCAGGTGGTTTGATGGTTGGTGTGTTGGATGTGCATCATTGGGATCTGGGTTCGATTCCCAGGTCCACCCAATATTTGTTTCATATTTTTTCTAATGTAATCATGTGCAGACGTTCAAACACGTTCCATCATATATCTCACACTTCAGCACGCCAAGTGGCCTATTGCATCAATCTAATGGTCCAGATGGGAGGGCTATGGTACTCCTGGTCAACCAGCGTCCTGGAAAATTCCCAAAGTCAAAGCAGGCTTGTGTTAATGGGCCACCAATTTCCAGAATACACCTCCAAAAGGGTCCAACACCCCTCTGGTTCTTTCATAATTTTCCTTTTATTTTTCTTTACTAATTTTTAATTATTAATATTATTATTATTTAATTAATTAAAATTAATTATTTTTATAATAACTTCAGACACTAAAAAAAAATTAAATATTTTCTTTATATTTTTATTTATTAATTTCACCTTAACTTAATTATTTTTGTAAATAAATTCTAATTAATTAGTTTAGTTGTTTTAATTAGGTAATTTTGACAATTTTTACAATAAATAAAACAAACTTAGAATTAGGGTTTTTCCTTTTGATAATTTTAATTCCTTTTATTTTATTTTCATTAAAAAGCATAAAAAACTAAAAAAATACTTTTTTCTTGTAATTATTTAATTAATTAGTTCTAGGTTTAATATTTAATTAAATGCAAAAAAGGACTAAAAATCATTCTTTTCTTAAAAGGATCAAAACCCTAAGGACGTCCTGATTCAATTTCTTTGCGCGCACTTTATTATTTTGATTATCTTTATGTATCTGCTCCGAGAATGTAATAGATAATTAGGATTTTATCGCTTTCTTTATTTTCCGCAATTTATTTTTCAAGGGTTATGTTTTTGGCGATGTAAATACCCGACGCCTTGTAATAGCGTAGATTCAAATTTCCGCAATTTATTTTCCGCACAACTATTAACTGTTAATTATGCATGACAAGACTTGTATGAAAAATAAAATCAACCCGTAGCTCACAATGATGCATGTTCAAAGATAATTTAAACTGAAACCTGACACACATGCACATGCCACTCCTAGGGTACGCCTCACTTGGTTGCCTCGAGGTGGTCATTAAGTATAGGGTGTTTTAGAGGTCGCCCTCCTGTCTAAAGATCCAGTTTCCTCGAAACGGTTGCCTCGGATAAAAAGGATCTAGGACATTAGGGTTACCGCTAAGGCGTCCTACCATTGCTTTGGTGACCACACATGTCCCATATAATCGAATTGACCCGAATAACTCCAACGACGGTGCTACCTACTTCTCAATAGTGGGATAGTACTGTCTAAAGAACTCTTACACAGCTTAATTCCTTAGAGTAGGTAGATTTCTCCTGGGTACTTGCTCTTTCAAAAAACAAAAACATCTTTTTGCACCTACACTTTCAAAAAAGTTTTCAAACAAATACTTCATACACTCTTGAGGACTGATACAAGAGTTACCTAGAAGTTTTTCAAACTAAACTTTTTCAAAACCCACAAACACTCGAAAAGCAAACAATTTTTGAAAACATAGTGAGCAAGTACCTAAGAGCCCGTGGATAACCATGGATAGAAAGGGTGCTAACACCTTCCCTTTCTATAATCTACCTCCCGAACCGAGAAACATCTCGAAAAGGAATTTTGCTGTGCTTTTGTCCTTTCCTTGTTGGAGAACATAAAAGACGGTGGCAACTCTTGCTTACCGCGACATTTCGCGAACCAGCATTCCAAAACAGGCAGTTCTATTTCCACCGATCACAACTAGAGTTTCCAGAAATTTGCACTTGATGATATTGTGGTTGAGGTGTAAGGAATAGGCTTAAAGATGCCATTTGGAGGAACGATAGAGAGTTGGCGAAGATGGGTTTACAGATGTCATCCGGAGGTAACCGTTGACAGAAATTAGACAAAGTCTAAACTTGACTTCAATTGGGGAAAGAATCAGAATAAACCTTTGGGTGATTTAAAACTGAACCTAGCAGAAGTCTTATGTATTCTTTAACTGGGAAGAATCAGGATAAATCTTTGGAGCAACTTATCTGAACCAGAGAAAGTGTCTACTGGGGAAGAATCAGGATAAATCATTGAGAGGTTTAAACTGAACCAGCAGGGGTCTGGAACAGAATCAGAATAAATCTTGGAGTGATTTATCTGAACTAGAATAGATGTCTTCGGGAATGAATCAGGATAAACCGTTGAGAGATTTAAACTGAACCGATGGGGGTTTGGAAAAGAATCAGGATAAATCTTGGAGCGATTTATCTAAACCAGAGAAGATGTCTGCAGGAAAGAATCACGATAAACCGTTGAGAGATTTAAACTGAGCCAACAAAAGTCTTGAAAGGAGTATTTTCCATGTAGATAGTCGCCCCGGCTTGTTTCGGGAATTGATCTATAATTGATTTGTTCATAGACATTTGCCTTGTTTTGTTGAAAATCTGATAATAATTTTCCGTTGGTTAATCTTTCCAGAAAAAGGTAAAGAGTTAGTTGTATGTGATGCCATGATGTATGAAATGCATAGTGCAATGAGATCGCGATATATGCATTTGTGTCATCGATGTTTATGATGTATGGATGCGATGTATACGCATGTAAGTTGTTCTGCTGCAGTGTTGTTTGGATTAGGAAAATAAATCCATGACTGTTGTTGAGAAAGAGGAGTGTACATCTTCATGTTATGTTTGAAGTTGAAATATTGAAGGATCGTTTTCATAATTAGAGAAATAAATTATGTTGGGGAAGATAAATGTTGTGCATGGCCTGTGGACTTTATGAAATCCTACTGGGGAATCCTGGGAAGCTGAGCGACTTTTGCTGGAGAGTTTTTGAGGTGGTAACTAAAATTTTTCTCCGTCGGAGATATGAAGGCAAAAGGCACAATTGAGCTACCTGCTGGGGATGTTACAATGATCCTGCAGCAAGATGTTCTTGCCTCTGCTCTGCTGGAGAAAGTACCTATGGGGGTTCTGTGAAATAGCCCATAGATATTGTCCTGTTTCTTAAAGCCATTATTAATTGTCTTCTTGTTTAGTTTTCCTTTTTTATGCGTTCATTTATAAACAATTATTACATTTAAATGCATATGTTCAAAAATAAATATTGGACGTTTTTTGTAAACAAAACAGGAACAGTAAAAGAGAAACATATAGTTTTGCATTTTCAAAGGAATATCTTTGTATTAACTTGAATAAGTGTTTGTACAAAGAGACGAACATCTTAGTAAGAGAATGTCGTCGTAAAAATGAAAATTGATACAAAGAAAAGAACAACTATGTGAAATAATCCAAATGGGGTTCCCATTCTACTATAGCCTTCATGTTTCTGAGCGTCTCGTCCATTTGCTGCTTTGTACGAAGCTGAATGGATTGATTACTATCGTTCGAGTTTGATGATTGATGCTGAAGATTGGTTGTAAGGTAATCCAACGGGACATAGTCATACGCTTTGAATCCCTAACTTTTTCCTGGGCCACCCTTTCGGGTTTTCAGTCCACTAGGATACCCTTTTTTGCCCAAGCCGCCCTTTCAGGTTTTCAGCTTGTCGGGTGTACAGATTATTATTATTTTTTGTATTCTATCCTTAATTTTTGCCCGAACCCTTTTGGTTCATCGGGATGCCCTAATTTTTTCCTAGGCCAGTCGACCTAGCGGGTCTTTGTTTATGCGTAGTATCTTTTAACTATGTCTGCGTTTATAGGGTGTGGAAGATCATCATCGTCCATAGTGGTTAAGATCATTGCCCCACCGGAAAATACGCTCTTGATCATAAATGGTACTTCGTATGTAGAAGTCTATTTTTCATTGGGGTCACCTTCTGGCAATATGATACGTTTAATTACCAAGTCACCAACCCGATATACCTGACGTCTGACCTTCTTGTTAAAAGCTTTAATCATACGTTTTTGGTACATCTGATTATGACAGACAGCTGTAAGCCTCTTCTCATCTATCAAGTTCAACTGGTCAAGTTGAGTTTGAATCCATTCATCTTTATTCAAACCCGTATCTTTTATGATTCTCAGAGAGGGTATTTAGACTTTAATTGGTAGGACAGCTTCCATGCCGTATACCAAAGAGAAAGGAGTTTCCCCAGTTGACGTGCACGCCGTGGTACGGTAACCATGGAGAGAAAATGGAAACATCTCATGCCAATTGTTGTACCCCAAAATTTTCCCTCTCACTTATCAATATTTCCTCACAAGATCTCCTTTGGCTCAAGACTGCACTAAGGTTGATCAGCTCAAGATACCTCCTTAAGCATTGATGACCAAAATTAAGGTTTGAGATTCCACAAGGATATTTGAACTTTCAATGCCCCATATGACTTTCATGGATCATTATGGACCCTCAAGATTGCACATGTCATGTTTCAAGTCTTGGATCACACTTTTGCTCAGTCAATTGAGCAGTTGACCTAAAAATCAACTGTATTGGAAAAAAAGTCAACTATGGCCAATTTACAGTCAAACTTCATAATTTTTGATCCACATCAACATTTTAAACTCATATGTATCAATTTATCAAGTTTGGATCACAATTCCTCAAGCAATTTGATCAAATCTTCAAAAGGACAAAATGGTCAAAATTAGGGTTTGGACTGGTAAAGGACAATTTTTTATTTTTGACCTATCAAATAATCAATTGGTTTAAGGCATGATCTCAAGAGTCTAATTGTATCATTTTGACCTAATAACATGGCTCAAAATATTTCTCAAGTCCAATGGATTGACAGATGAATTTTCAGTCGACTGATCAAAAGTCAATTGTATACTGAAAAGTCAAACTTTAACTTTTTGGTCAAAATAAAATGTCAAAGATCACAATTCATCAAGGCATGTCAAAATATGAAACTTATTCATCAAGAAATCAAAAATTCAAGATTTCATTTTGAAAAGTTAAAATTTCTAAACTTCGAAATTTTTCTAAGTGTTGGAAATTTCTTTTTTTTTTCCATAACTTTGAGCAAAATTTTCACCATGATGCAAGCTGATTCAGAAGAAACTTCCAACATGAAAGTTGTAGATATTCATGAAATCTACAACATTGATTTACCCAACTCCTTCCAAAAGTGCTTGGATCTCAAGTTATAATTTTAAGAATACATGGTCATGAAACAAAACACTGAGTGAAATTTTGCCCTAATTTGGTCAGGATTTTGACCCGACTTCATGGAACTTTTTCATATAGTTACAAGAGGAGTATTCATAAGTAAATCAAATATGGATTGTATATCACATTTCAAGCTTTCCAAAATGTCCAAGAACTCCTTGAGATCATTTTTGAGTAAGGAGAATCAAAGAGATGAAGTTAGGGATTTATCACTTGGATTACAAGTCATTTTGTTATGAACAAATTCAAAATTCAAAGTTATGTTGCATAACCTCTACTTTGCAGGCCTCAAACTTGTTAGGCACTCCATAGATAATTGCTTACACATCTATTGGAGGTCTCATCTCAAGCACTCAATGCAAGGCCATGCTTTATATCCATTTTGGAAAGAAAGTGTACAATGCCATTTTGATAAAGTGACTTTTTGCACAAAACTTGTTCTTGAGCCTTGCACTTGTTCTCTTCTGATCATACATGTCTCATAACACAAGAGAAATTGTTTATACACTTACAATCACCCAGCCCATGCTTGTACTTCCCCTTGAAACTTGTTTTTCCACTTTTATTGAAAATCAAGTAACATAACAAAAAGCTTGAAACTTGTACTTCTGACTTGCCAAACAACTCAAGACCTTTTATTTATACATACACAAGCATTTTTGTCACAAATCATACGCATACTCGACCCCTAAAAACACCAAGAGCTCGGAACTGTATCACATACCTCCATTGTTGCCCAACCTGACCAAAAGTTTGAAACTCACATCTCCCTCGTGCGTTTTCAAGAATTTTGGTTCCTAAAGTTTCTAAACATCATTTAGAACTCATCCCACACCCTGTTACAAGACTGTAACACCATTATCACCATCCTCCATTTTCAAAAACAGAGCTTTGCACTTGGACTTCTCCAGAACTCCTCAGGCACTTTCAGCTCAAGCTAAGCATCCCATTAGCTTCCTGGGAACTTGAGGAAGCTAACCTAATCATTGGAACTCACTAAAAGCTTCTCAAACTCCAAACCCCATACCCTCTTGCAAGTTAAGTTTTCTAACTTTGGAACTTTTCATACAGGTATCACCAATGACTTATTTGTGAATAAAACATGTAGATATCATTTCCCTAAAGCTAACCATGTCCATGGTTTCCATTAATTTCGCTTGAGCTTAGAGAATTTTAAGATTGGAGTTTCTGAGATTTTTAGGGTTCAGATTCGGGCCATTAAAATTCATGTTTATCTTTGATCTATAATCTTATTGCTTTGTATTTCTGAAATCGTGAGGAAATTTGCTATAATTTTCATGTTTACAGTTTTCATTTTTGTTGAGATTTGAACAAGTTACAGAGGCTCTCGTTGGGCGTGAGGTTGAAGATGAAGTTGGCCTTAGGAACGTGTTTGCCATATATATTTATGGTTTGATTTATATAAACGGATGTATAGCCACCCCAGTGGTAGAAGCGCGCGTCTGTGACTTGAGGGACCTGAGTTCGAGCCCCAGTGGTACCCTTTTGGATTTTTCACATTTTTTTGCATTCTGACTTTCTTTTTGGCAGCACCTGGGCCTCTCTTGGGCCTTTTTGTTTTTTTTCTTATTGTTAACCCCCCTTGTAGGCTATTCACACTCCTGACCCAGTTTTATTTTCTTTTCTTATTTTCATTTTATTTATTTTCTTATTTGTTTTTTCTAATACTAAAAAATCATTAAAAATATAAAAATAGTAGATTGATATTTTAACATAGTTTATTTATTTTTCCTCACAAAAGTTATTTTATTTAATCATACTTTATTTTATTTTGACTAATTGTTTTATAAATTTAATAAAAACTAGGGTTTTAATTATTTTCTTTTACACCATTTAAACATATTATTTAAAAATATAAAAAGACCAAAAATATTTTATAATACTATAAATTATTTTTAAGACAAAAAAATACCAAAAAGAATACCTTTCTTATAAACTTAATTTCTTTTAATCAATTAATAGATTAGGGTTTTATTCAATTTCTTTTCCTAGTAAATTTAGGTTTATTCTTTGTTATTTTAATTAATTATTTTCTTAGTTAATTATGTTAAAACAAAATCCTTTTCCCTAAAAATCCAAATAAACATCCATTTTCTTTACATTTACATTCTTATACCTTTATTCATTTTGTACATTATTTATTTCAATTCTTATACCAATTCAATATGGTTGTAATAGATTAGCTAGGTTTATTTTCTTGCAATCCCCATTCATAATTTGTACACGCCCTCCCATATATATTGTAATAGCGTAGTAATTTTAAATTCCGTAATTTATCGCTTTATATACAAATGCTAGTAATTAGGGTTTGTATGAAAAGACTAAAACCAATCAACTAGAAAACCCTAACCAAAGACAAAACCAAGCATGAAAAACAATACACTCGCACACAAGCACCCCTAGGGTAAATCCACTTGGTTGCCTTATAAAAATGGTCATATTACGCATGTGAGGTATCTTAGCAAAGACAACCAAAAATACAAGATCATAGTCCCTCGATGACGTTATCCATGTTGCCTTTAAAATTATCTTAGTCCCTAAAAGATAATGCTAAGATACCTTGTAACATTGCTAATCATGGTTATACTATGACCCACGCCCGTCCCGTTTACATCCAAAGATAAGGTTACTTGCCAAATCAATGGTAAGATAACAATGTCAAAGAAAAAGGAAATGAAGATGAAAGACTTTTGAGTAGGTAGAATTCTCCTAATTACTTGCTCCATTTCAAAACAAACATCCTTTCTATTAACAAACACATACACTTTCAAAACATCTTACAAATTTGAAAACATTTTCAAAAGATCAACATCTTTGTATACATTCTTACGAACGAGAATCATTACAAAGTTTTCCTAAACAATGGCCTCTTTACAAAATACGTTCAAAAACCACACAAAGCACAATTTCAAACAAAAGCAAGTGATCTAGCAAGTAACTAAGAGCCCATGGAAAACCATGGATGAAAAGGGTGTTAATACCTTCCCTTTTCATAATCTACCCCCCGAACTCAAGAAATAATCTTAAAGGTCTTTCCTGTGCTTTTTCACCTTTCCTTTAGGATAAAAGAAAAGTCGATGGCGACTCTTGCTAACCGCAACATTTACGATCAAAAGAAAACCTTCAAGTCAGTTCTCCCACCGTATCACAGAACTGGTGACTCTGCTGGGGAAAATTCTAAAAGTGGGGTTACCTTAGGGTTAGATCACATTTACTTGCTTTTGTTGTTTGAGTTGTATGCTTTACATTATGGTTCTTTGTTTGGGTTTGAATCCTCTACCCGGATTTGGGATACCTTATAGGTAAGTAGAAATACGTTGTGGAAACTGTGCGGGGTATACCGACATGGTCTAAGCAATAGCTATGTTAGTGCGACATATTTGTGGGTACCGGTAGCCCTTGAGTTAATCAAGGAGAATATGAGGCCACTGAGTGATGTCATGAAGCACTAATGAAATTTTAGAACCTTTACTTGACCAACTTGGCCTTTAGGACGTAGTGATATGAACGGCTTTGGTGCAGTCCGAAGTTGGTAGATACTCGATATTACACTTTTTGAGGTTTGGTTTTTTGGGATATTTCGGTCGCCATTAAAGAGGCTTGTGCTGAAATAATGACCAAGGAAACAAACCAGTGATATTGAGCTCCTTAGAATCCGATTAATATTGCTAGGACAGGTTGAGCCAACTAAACTTCAAGAGGGTACTTACCTATAAGACTCCATGCAAGCCTAAAACTAAGGGCTTGTTTGCTTTGTTTGTGTATATTTACTTGTACATAACATCATGAACATCATAACATCATACTCATTCACTAACTATTTCAAGGATCTTGGGATTTATCTTTGTTCTGTTTTGTAGGACATGGATTCTATTCGCAGGAAAACTATTCAAGTCAATCTTGTAAGGATCCCTCCACAACTTAAGGAGATAGCTTCAAGGATTCCAGAAAATTCTCCATTTACCGGAAGACATGGTCGCCTACTAAACTTGGTCACCTCCAACACTGATGAAGACATGATGAAGGTGATCTTTCAGTTCTTTGATCCTTTACACCATTGCTTCACGTTTTCCGATTATAAACTTGTGCCAAATTTGGAAGAATTCTCCCAACTCTTGAGGATTCCCATTCTCAATCAACTACCTTTCAACGGTACGGAAAGAGACCCAAAGCCAGAAGAGATTTCTCAAGCTCTACACTTGCAATCATCTGATGTCACAACTAATTTGGAAACAAGGAGGGGTGTCAAAGATTTCCTAGCAAAGTTCTTGTTTGAGAAAGCCCAAAACTGTTGGAAGTCCTTAGATTTGCAAGCCTTTGAGGAAATTGTGGCTCTCCTCATCTATGGGATGGTTTTTTTTCCAAATCTTGACCAACTCATAGATGTGAACGCCGTTTAAATCTTCATATCCCGCAACCCGGTGCCTACTTTGCTAGGGGACATTCTACATTCTTTTCACACTCGCACTATGAGGAAAAGAGGTGTCCTTATGTTTTGCACTCCTCTCTTAGCAAGATGGTTTATTTCGCATCTTCCCCAATCTGTATTAAGAAATGAGCAAGGTTCAAGGTGGTCACAAAGGTTGATGACGCTCAAACATTCAGACATCCATCGGTGTTCCTGATCCACAGAGAATATTACTATTGTCGACCGTTGTGGAGAATTCCCTAATGTCCCTTTACTTGGCATTAGGGGAGGTATCACCTACAACCCCTGTTTAGCCTTAAGACAGTTTGGTTACGCCCGGAGGGATGGTCCACATGAGATGCTCATTCAAGGTTTGGTATTTGACTACGAGAACGACGATCAAGGTCTTCGCCAGAGATTTATTCGAGCTTGGAGGATGTTGAACAAGGTAGATAGCAAGACATTGTGGCATAAGAATTCCATCCCTCTTGAGCCTTACCTCAAATGGGTATGAATTCGTGCTCAGAGTCTTATGATGCCTTATCCTTCCATTCTCCCGGTAATCATTGAGCCTGTTATGGAAGGAGATGTTCCATACACTATCCTACATCCTGACATGCCCACCTCTCTTGAGGACTTACAAAGAGATTGGATATAACTCAAGGGGGAGCGAGACACTTTCAAAGCCCAATTCTATGCTAGCGAGAAGAAGGTTTTGGAGCTCACTAAGAAACTTCATGAGGAGCAGACTCTGAATGCCTACATTACACCAAAGAGGATGCGTACAACCTTTTTATCTTAGAGTTTGTTGTATTTTCCCAAAGAGGCATTGATGTACTCAAGATTTGATTTATTAATATAACATGTGCTTTATTTTTGTCTAAAACAAATTTGAATCTTTAAAATCCTTGAAATTATTGCATATGCATTTACCATTGATCATAACATAAGCAGGTTTCTTGCACCAAGTCTCCTCATCTTTCTACTGTTTATTTCAGTAAGATGGATCTCGAGCAAATGGTGAAGGACCTCCAAGCTCAAAATGCTCAGTTTCAACAAATGTTTTTAACTCTAGCCAAAGGACAAGAAGAGTTAAAGACCTTGCTGGTTGAAGAGAAAAAGAAGAAGACAAAGAAAATAACCGGAGTTCTAAATATAGGAAGAAGATTCCAAGGACAAGCAAGAAGGACCCTGGACTTTGCAACGTCATTTGGTGAGAAAGACAATCAAGATGGAAAAGGCAAGGAAGTAGTTGTCTAGCCAGACTCATAAGAGGAAGAGGAAGAAGAACATTATTCTGAAGAACAATACCCTTCAGCCGATGACAAGTATAAGCATCTAGAAGAACGGTTAAGTGCAATGGAAATCCAAAAGTGCCTGGATTGGACTTTGAGGAGTTGGGATTAGTATCGGGGATTGTCATTCCTCCAAAATTCAACGCACCTGTTTTCACCAAATATGACGGAGTTTCATGTCCCAAAATGCATCTTCGGTCTTATGTGAGGAAAATCCAGCCTCATACAGCTGACAAGGATTTATGGGTACACTTCTTTCAAGACAGTCTGTCTGGAACTCAACTTGATTGGTTTTATCAGTTAGAAAGAGCCAATGTTCATAACTAGGAAGATCTGGCCTCTGCCTTTTACAAACAATACCAATACAACGCTGATCTTGCGCCCACCCATACTTAACTCCAGAGTATGGCCATAGTTTCAAGTGAAGGCTTTAAAGACTATGCGCAAAAATGGAGGGATTAATAGGAAGAGTCCAGCCTCCCCTATTTGAAAGAGAGTTAGTAGACATTTTCTTGGGCACTTTGTCCGGTCATTTATTCAATCACTTAATTGGGAGTTCATCGGCAGGTTTTACCGAACAAATATTAACCGGAGAAAGAGTGGAAGCTGGGATAAAGAATGGGAAGATTCAAAAAGATGCATCCTCTGCTGCTGTAAGGAAACCATTCATTGGAAAGAAAGAAGTTGTCGATGTATATCCTCAGAGAAATCAAGATAGCGCTGAACACCGTCCGATGGTGGGGGCTGTCATGATTCCTAAACCTGCACCTTCCCAACAAAGAAGCAACCAGCCAAGAATGGAAACACCAGTCAGACAGTTCACCCGAATTAATATGACACTATCTCAAGTATTACCACATTTGTTAAGATCCAACCTAGTGACTTTGAAAGAAGCTCCAAAGAATCCTAACACAATCTCTCCTCACTATCATCCTAATGCCCGCTGTGCATACCATTCTGAGAGTCCCGGCCATGACACTAACAATTGTTGAGCTCTGAAGCATAAAGTACAAGACCTTCTTGAAGCCAAAGAGATTGAATTCGATGCGCCAAAAATTCCCAATTTCATTACTGCCCCTATGCCCAAGCACGACCGTGATGTCAATGTCGTTGAAGAAGATATGTTTGTTACCTCAATTGATGAACTTGTGACCCCACTCCTGAATATAAAAAAACTTGTTGAATGTCGGTGTATTCCCAGGCTGTGATGAAAGCTGTCATTTCTGTTTATCCTTACCAACCAGTTGTCCGTTGTTAAAAGCGAGCGTTCAATGCCTAATAGATAACAAGGAGATTTTGTTCGAGAAGACTTCAATTCCAACTGTTTCTTATAATGATGTTTCCATCGTGACCATTTCTGAAAATTCTTCCAGTGTCTCCACCAAAAGACCCGTTAGAATTACATCAGTTCCTAAAGTAGCTTCGTTGATAATTACAATGCCTGGACCAATCCTGTATTCTTCAGACAAAACCGTACCATGGAATTATGGAGGTGATGTCTACTACCACGGTATCAAGCAAGATTGGCCAGCTGCTGAAAATTCAAGTTCTGAGAAAGTTAACTCTGACGTCAGTAATATCACAGGGACTAGTAAGATAACCCGAAATGGAAGGGTTTTCTCTCCAGAAATTTCTCCTCCAAAAGCTGTTTCTGGACCCGTAATCATTCATGTTGGTGTTTCTCCTCCAAAAGCTATTCCTAGTCCTACAATCATCTCTGCTAATACTCCTATTGACAAAGATATTACAATCCCTGTTATCACCCCTACTGACATTCCTGCAGCCGAGTCAACCGAGACTCGAGGTAAAGGTATTTTGGTTGAGCATGTCCGGACGAAGGCACAATCAGTAGCTATCCTTGAGACCTCCCGAAAAGAGATGGAGGAAATTCTAAATATCATAAAAAGAAGTGACTACAACATAGTCGAGCAACTGGGGCAAACTCCATCAAAAATTTCCATGTTGGCTTTATTATTATGTTTTGTGGCTCATGCAAAGGCCTTGGTAAAGTTCCTTAAAACCGCCCATGTACCCCAAGAAACATTTGTCGATCAGTTCCAAGACTGCATAGCCAGCTTGACTGCAGATAATGGCTTAGGTTTTTCAGATGTTGATTTAACGCTAAGAGGGAGGAAGCATAATGAGGCATTACATGTCTCAATCGAATGCAGGGACACGACCTTGGATTATGTTTTGGTGGACACTGGTTCGTCTCTGAATGTGTTGCCTAAAAAGGCTCTTGATAGGCTTGACTGTGAAGGATTAACATTGAAACCGAGCAACATAATAGTGAGGGCCTTTGACAGCTCAAAAAGGACGGTGCATGGGGAAGTGGACATCCCCATAAAAGTTGGAACCCAAACATTTGATTCAACTTTTTATGTAATGGATATTCGCCCTTCATATTCCTGCTTATTAGGCCGACCGTGGATTCACAATGCTGGTGCCGTTGCTTCTACGTTGCATCAAATGCTGAAATATCCAATTCAAGGGAAAATCATCACCGTTCATGGAGAAGAAGAGTATATGGTCAGCCATCTAAATTCCTTCAGATATGTGGAATTAGATGGTGAATTTATTGAAACTCCATTCCAGCACTTTGAAGAAGTCCCACAGACTGTGGCAGTAACTAAGGTTGTGTCTCAAGTCCCCAATATTACAAGGCCTCTGCTCAAGATGTCGTCTTTGAAGGATGCCAAGGCAGTGATAGAAGAAGGTGGGTGCACTATTTGGGGTCAACTCCCAGATATCCCATACAAATCTGACAAATTCGGTTTGGGTTTCACTTCAGGAGCTCAGAAAGTTGTATGTCGCACTCGTGCCGGAGGACCACCCTTGAAGATCAGCAACCACCAAGCCAACACAGTGGAGGATGATGAAGATAGCTACAACCTGGAGAATTGGATTTTCCCAACTGTTAGTGGAGGGCTCAGCAACTGGGAAGCTAGAGAATTTGTCCCGATCACATTTATCCCACAGTAATTTGTCTTTAAATTTTGTCGGACCTGTAATATTAAAACAATTCAGACTCTTAAAACCTTGTGTCTTACCCGAGGCACAATGGTCCATTTGTAAGGGTTATTATCTCATTTCCATATGACATCAATGAATCATGGACGTTTTTGCATACAAACTTTGTGCTCATTATTTTTCTTTTTTACATTTTCATTTCTTTCAAAGATAGTTATACTCTTACACACACTCACACTCACAATGCAGGTCTACATACATTCGGGATCCCATGGGTAACAGTTCTTCTATGGCCTTTTGTGACTCTAAAAATCTAATCTACCAAGTCGAAGACGAAGGTAAGGAAGATTGTGAAGTACCGGGGGAACTCGCCAGGTTACTACAATAAGAACAGAGGACCATTCAGCCCCACGAAGAACCAGTGGACACAATTAACCTAGGTACCGAAGAAGACAAAGGAGAAGTCAATGTGGGTGCCAATCTGGAATCCAGTGTCAAAGAGCGTCTGATTCAACTACTACATGATTATGTTGAGGTCTTTGCCTGGTCGTATGAAGACATGCCAGGACTTGATGCAGATATCGTGGTACATCGTCTACCTACAAAAGAGGATTATCCTTCAGTAAAATAAAAGGTCTGTCGCATGCATCCAGACATGTCAGAGAAGATCAAAGCAGAAGTCATGAAACAATTCAATGTCGGGTTCTTGGCCGTCACCTTCTATCCGCAATGGGTTACCAATGTTGTTCCTGTGCCTAAAAAGGACGGAAAAGTATGAATGTGCTTGGACTACAGAGATTTGAATAGGGAAAGCCCTAAGGATGATTTCCCACTTCCCCACATTGATATTCTAGTTGACAATACGGTGCAACACAAAGTGTTTTCATTCATGGATGGTTTCTCAGGCTACAACCAAATAAAAATGGCGCCTGAGGACATGGAGAAAACAACATTTGTCACACAATAGGGCACATTCTGCTACAAGGTTATGCCATTCGGGCTGAAGAATGTTGGGGCAACCTATCAACGTGCCATGGTAGCCTTATTTCATGACATGATACATCACGAAATAAAGGTCTATGTAGACGACATGATAGCCAGATCTCAAACAGAAGAAGAGCATCTTGACCATTTATAGAAACTCTTCGAGAGACTAAAGAAGTACAAGATGAGGTTAAACACGAATAAATGCACATTTGGGGTGAGGTCTGGTAAACTCCTAGGCTTTGTCGTCAGTGGTAAAGGTATTGAAGTAGATCTTGCGAAGGTGAAAGTGATACAAGAAATTCCTGCTCCTCGTACTGAGAAGGAAGTCAGAGGATTCTTGGGACGTTTAAACTACATTACCAGATTCATTTCTCACCTGACAGCTACTTGTGAACCAATATTCAAATTACTGGAGAAAGATCAAGTATTCAAATGGAATGATGAGTGCTAAACTTCCTTCGACAAGATCAAAGAGTACTTACAAGAGCCTCTTTTTTTAATGCCACCAGTCGAGGGAAGACCATTAATCATGTATCTAACTGTTTTGGAAAATTCAATGGGGTATGTGCTGGGGCAGCATGACGAGTCTGGCCGAAAAGAGCATGCTACTTATTACCTGAGCAAAAAGTTTATCGACTGTGAAACAAGATACTCACTGCTCGAGAAAACTTGATGCGCTCTGGGATGGGCTGTTCGCTGATTAAGACAGTATATGTTGACCCATACTACCTTATTGATATCTAAAATGGTTCCAATAAAATACATCTTCGAGAAACCTGCCCTTTATGGGAGAATAGAGAGATGGCAGATGATCCTGACAGAATATGACATACAGTATACTACCCAGAAAGCAATAAAGGGCAGTGTACTAGCTGATCACCTTGCTCACCAAGCTGTAGAAGACTACCAGTCCATGAAGTTCGAATTCCCAGATGAAGACATCATGATGGTAAACAACTATGAAGAATTCAGACCACATGACAGACCTGAACAAGGATCCCGATGGACCCTGGTTTTTGATGGGGTGTCCAACACACTCGGCAATGGCATAGGTGTTGTACTCATATCTCTTGAAGGATGTCATACTCCCTTTACTGCAAGACTCTTCTTCAATTGTACAAATAACATGGTGGAATATGAAGCATGCGTCTTTGGTCTCAAAGATGCCATAGATTTGGGGATCAAATCCTTAAATATATTTGGAGATTCAGCTTTGGTCAACAGCCATATTAGAGGGGAACGAGACACCAAACACCCTAACCTTATCCCCTACAAAGAACATGTGTTTACATTGATCCCACATTTTGAGAAGATTACCTTCGAGCATTTCTCGCGAGAAGAAAATCAGCTAGCAGACGCACTAGCCACAATGTCATCCATGTTTAAACTTAAATGGGATAACGAGGCTCCCCAGATCACCATTGAACAAATGGATGAACCAGCTCACTGTCACGAGATTAATACTAAAGAAGTAGTGGACCAACCTTGGTTTCATGAAGTCAAGAGGTATCTCGAGGCTCAAGAATATCCAAAAGGAGCTTCAGTCAATGATAAGAAGTTCTTAAGGAGATTCTCTGCTAAATTCTTCCTTAGTAATGAAATTCTCTACAAACACAACCATGACTCTGTTACTTCGATGCGTAGATAAGGTTGAAGCGAAAAAGATCATGGTTGATCTACATGAGGGAACTTTTGGCACCCATTCCAGTGGGCATACGATGGCAAAGAAGATCCTACGAGCAGGCTATTACTGGTCTACCATGGAAGCAGATTGCTATCAACACTCTCGAACCTGTCACAAGTGTCAGATCTATGATGACAAGGTGCACGTACCTCTGGTTCCTCTGAATGTCTTGACGGCTCCTTGGCCATTTTCTATGTGAGGCATCGATATGATTGAGGAGATCAAAACAACAACCTCTAATGGACACCGCTTCATCTTACTGGCCATTGACTATTTTACAAAGTGGGTAGAGGCGGCCTCTTTCGCTTTCGTCACCAAGAATGTTGTAGCCCGGTTCATTAAAAAAAATATCATTTGTCGGTACGGTATCCCAGATAGAATCATCACAGACAATGGTATGAATCTTAAAAACACTATGATCACCGCCCTATGCGAGAAATTCAATATCCAGCATCACAATTATTCCCCTTACCGGCCAAAGATGAATGGTGTTGTCAAAGACGCAAATAAGAACATCAAAAAGATCATATAGAAAATGACAGTCACGTACAAAGATAGGCATGAGATTCTACCATTCGCTCCTCATGGTTATCGTACCACAATGCGCACATCAATCGGGGAAACACCTTACTCTTTGGTATATGGCATGGAAGCTGTCTTACCTATTGAGGTCTAGATCCACTCTCTGAGAATCATGAAGGATGCAGGTCTGAATGAAGAATATTGGATCCATACTCGACTTGATCAACTAAACTTAATTGATGAGAAAAGGATTACTTCTGTCTGTCATGGTCAGATGTATCACAAATAGATGATCAAGGCTTTCAATAAAAGGTCAGACGCCAAGTATATCAAGTCGGGGATTTGGTGATCAAGCGTATCATACTACCGCAAGGTGATCCTAATGGAAAATGGACTCCTTCATACGAAGGACTATTTGTAATCAAAAGCATTTTCTCTGGTGGAGCAATGATCTTGGCCACCATGAATGGCGACGACCTACCGCATCCTGTGAATGCGGACATAGTCAAAAGATACTACGCATAAGAGACCCGCTAGGTTGACACACCTAGGCAAAACAAGGGCATCCCGACAAACCAAAAAGGTTCGGGCAAAAATTAGAGATAAAACAAAAAATCTGTACACCCGGCAAGTTGAAAACCCAAAAGGGCAACTTGGGCAAAAAAAGGTATCCCGGTGGACTGAAAACCCGAAAGGGTGGTCCAGGAAAAAGTTAGGGATTTAAAGCATATGACTATGTCCCATTGGATCACCTTACGGATAACTTGCAAACTCGACGGTTCTGATCAATTCAATCGGCTTCGGACAAGGCAACAAATAGATAATATGCTCAAAGACACGAAAGGTATAGCAGAATGGGAACCCCATGGGATTATTTCACATAGCTATCTTTTCTTTGTATCAAATTTTCATTTTTTTACGACGGCATTATCTTACTAGAATGTTTGTCTCATTGTACAAAAGTACTTACTAAAGTCAATACAAAAATGTCCCTTTGAAAGTGCAAAACTATCTGTTTTTTCTTTATTTTTGTGTTTTGTTTACAAAAACGTCCAATGATTTATTTTTGAACATATTCATTTGAACATAATTACTGTTTACAAATGAAAAAAAATAGAAAAGACAATCACTGATGGCTTTAAGCGATAGGGAAATCTCTCCAAGCTGTTTCCATAAAATCCCCCGCAATGTGCAGTTTAATCCCCAGCGGAACAAGGCTTCCAGTTATCAATGCCCAGTAAAAGTCGTCCAATTTCTTAGAATTTCCCAACAGGATTTTACAGGCAGTACACGACATTTCCCTTGCAACAGAATTTATTTCTCTAAGTGGAAATTTATCAACACTTCAACTTCACAACATGAAGACTTGCAATATGTATCCTCAGCAGCAGTCAGGGATTTATTTTCCCCAAACCAACAAACAGTGCAGCAGATTAGCTCACATACGCTTACATCACATCCATATATCATAAACATTGATAACACGAATTCATGTATAACAATCTACTATGCATTGCATACAACATGACTTTGCATATTAGCTAACGCTTTACCCTTTTCAAGATAAGATTAATCAATATCTATCATTAACAATGGTCAAAGGCTTTTTAGATACAGTTCAGATACGCTCCAGACACGGATGCCATTCTGATACTCATTCAGATTTCATTCTCAGATATAGTTCAGATACGCTCCAGAAACGGATGCCATCCTGATACTCATTCAGATTTCACTCTCAGATACAGTTCAGATACGCTCCAGACACGGGTGCCATTCTGATGCTCATTCAGATTCTCTCTCAAATACAGTTCAGATACGCTTTAGACACTGATGCCATTCTGATACTCATTCATATTCATCTCTCGGATACAATACATATACACTTCATACACGGATGCCATTCAGACTCAGCTTCCAAATACAGTTCAGATATGCTCCAGACACGGATGACATTCTGATACAGATTCAGACATCAGATACAATTCAGATATTCTCCAGACACGAACTCCATTCTGATACTCATTCAGATTCAGCTCTTAGATACAGTACAGATACACTCTAGACACGGACACCATTCCGATACTCATTCAGACTTAGCTTTCAAATACAATTCATATACGCTCCAAACACAGATGCCATTCTGATACAAATTCAGCCTTCAGTTACAGTTCAGATACGCTCCAGACACGGACGCCATTCTGATACAGATTCAGCCTTCAGATACAGTTCAGATACGCTCCAGACACGGACGCCATTCTGATGCTCATTCAAATTCTATTTTAGATACATTCCGGTAATCGTTTTGGATGGCATCTTCTAGCCCATCTCTGAAAACTTCTCATCTCATCTCCAAATGGCATCTTTAAGCCCATCCCTTATACCATCAACCATCATATCACCGAGTGCAAATTTTTGGGCACTCTAGTGTCCAATCATCTTCCACCTTCGAGTCACGAATGGCAAAACTCGCCAATCTAACTCGTCGGGCTTAAGAAGATTGAACAAGGGCAGCTGTTGTACCCCAAAATTTTCCCTCTCACTTATCAATATTTGCTCACAATATCTCCTTTGGCTCAAGACTGCACTAGGGTTGATCAGCTCAAGACACCTCCTTAAGCACCGATGACCAAAATTAAGGTTTGAGATTGCACAAGGATATTTGAAATTTCAATTCCCCATATTACTTTCATGGATAATTATGGACCCTCAATATTTCTCATGTCAAGTTTCAAGTCTTGGATCACACTTTTGCTCAGTCAATTGAGCAGTTGACCTAAAAATCAACTGTATTGGGAAAAAAGTCAACTATGGCCAATTTACAGTCAAACTTCATAATTTTTTATCCACATCAACATTTTAAACTCATATGTATAATTTTATCAAGTTTGGATCACAATTCCTCAAGAAATTTGATCAAATCTTCAAAAGGGAAAATGGTCAAAATTAGGGTTTTGCCTGGAAAGAGCAATTTCTGATTTTTGACCTAGAAAATAATCAATTGGTTTAAGGCATGATCTCAAGAGTCCAATTGCATCATTTTTACCTAATAACATGGCTCAAAACATTGCTCAAGTCCAATGGATTGACAAATGAATTTTCAATCAACTGATCAAAAGTCAACTGTATACTGAAAAGTCAAACTTTGACTTTTTGGTCAAAATCAAATGTAAAAGATCACAATTCATCAAGGCATGTAAAAATATGAAACTTATTCATCAAGAAATAAAAAATGCAAGATTTCATTTTGAAAAGTTAAAATTTCTAAACTTAGAAATTTTTTTAAGTGTTGGAAATTTCTTATTTTTTCATAACTTTGAGCAAAATTTTCACCATGATGCAAGCTGATTCAGAAGAAAATTCCAACATGAAAGTTGTAGATCTCCATGAAATCTACAAAATTTATTTACTCAACTCCTTCCAAAATTGCTTGGATCTCAAGTTATAATTTTTAGAATACATGGTCATGAAATAAAACACTTAGTGAAATTTTGCCCTAATTTGGTCAGGATTTTGACCCAACTTCATGGAACTTTTTCATATAGTTCCAAGAGGATTCTTCAAAAGTAATTCAAATATGGGTTTTAAAGCACATTTCAATCTTTTCAAAATATCTAAGAACTCCTTAAGATCATTTTTGAGTAGGGAGAATCGAAGAGATGAAGTTAGGGTTTTATCACTTGAATTACAAGTCATTTTGTGATGAACAAATTCAAAATTCAAAGTTATGCTGAATAACCTCTACTTTGAAGGCCTCAAACTTGTTAGAAACTCCATAATTAATTGCTTGCACAGATTTTGGAGGTCTCATCTCAAGTATTTAATGCAATGCCATGCTTTATATTCATTTTGGGAAGAAAGTGCACAATGCCATTTTGATAAAGTGACTTTTTGCACAAAACTTGTTCTTGAGCCTTGCACTTGTTCTCTTCTGATCATGCATGTTTCATAACATAAGAGAAATGGTTTAGACACTTACAATCATCCAGCCCATGCTTGTACTTCCCCTTGAAACTTGTTTTCCCACTTTTCTTGAAAATCAAGTAACATAGAAAAAAGCTTGAAACTTGTACTTCTGACTTGCCAAACCAGTCAAGACCTTTTGTTTATACATACACAAGAATTTTTTCCACAAATCACACGCATACTTGACCCTTAAAAACACCAAGAGCTCGGAACTGCATCACATCATTTAGAACTCATCCCACACCATGTTACAAGACTGTAACACCATTAACACCATCCTCTATTTTCAAAAACAGAGTTTTGCACTTGGACTTCTCCAGAACTCCTCAGGCACTTTCAACTCAAGCTAAGCATCCCATTAGCTTCCTGGGAACTTGAGGAAGCTAACCCAATCATTGGAACTCACTGAAATATTCTCAAACTTCAAACCCGATACCCTATTGCAAGGTAAGTTTTCTAACTTTAGAACTTTTCATACAAGCATCATCAATGATTTATTTATGAATGAAACATGTAGATATAATTGCCCTAAAGCTAACCATGTCCATAGTTTCCATTAATTTTGCTTGAGCTTAGAGAATTTTAAGATTGGAGTTTCTGAGATTTTTAGGGTTCAGATTAGGGCCATTAAAATTCATGCTTATCTTTGATCTATAGTCTTATTGCTTTGTATTTCTGAAATCGTGAGGAAATTTGCTACTAGTTTCATGTTTACAGTTTTCATTTTTGTTGAGATTTGAACAAGTTATAGAGGCTCTGGCTGGGCGTGAGGTTGAAGATGAAGTTGGCCTCAAGAATGTGTTTGCCATATATATTTATGGTTTGATTTATATAAACTGATGTATAGCCACCCCAGTGGTAGAAGCACGCGCCTGTGACTTGAGAGACCTGGGTTCGAGCCCCAGTGGTACCCTTTTGGATTTTTCACATTTTTTTGCATTCTGACTTTCTTTTTGGCAGCGCCTGGGCCTTTTTGGTTTTTTCTTATTGTTAACCCCCCTTGTAGGCTATTCACACCCCTGGCCCAGTTTTATTTTCTTTTCTTATTTTCATTTTATTTATTTTCTTATTTATTTTTTCTAATACTAAAAAATCATAAAAAATATAAAAATAGCATATTTATATTTTAACATAGTTTATTTATTTTTCCTCACAAAAGTTATTTTATTTAATCATACTTTATTTTATTTTGACTAATTGTTTTGTAAATTTAAGAAAAACTAGGGTCTTAATTATTTTCTTTTAGACCATTTAAATATATTATTTAAAAATATAAAAAGACCACAAATATTTTATAATACTATAAATTATTTTTAAGACAAAAAAATACCAAAAAGAATAATTTTCTTATAAACTTAATTTATTTTAATCAATTAATAGATTAGGGTTTTATTCAATTTCTTTTCCTAGTAAATTTAGGTTTATTATTTGTAATTTTAATTAATTATTTTCTTAGTTAATTAGGTTAAAAAAATCCTTTTCCCTAAAAATCCAAATAAACATCCATTTTCTTTACATTTATATTCTTATATCTTTATTCATTTTGTACATTATTTATTTCAATTCTTATATCAATTCAATATAGTTGTAATATATTAACTAGGTTTATTTTCTTGAAATTCCCATTCATAATTTGTACACCCCTCCCACAAATATTGTAATAGCATAGTAATTTAAATTCTATAATTTATCGTTTTATATACAAATGCTAGTAATTAGGGGTTGTATGAAAAGACTAAAACCAATCAACTAGAAAACCCTAATCAAAGATAAAACCAAGCATGAAAAACAATACACTCGCACACAAGCACCCCTAGGGTAAATCCACTTGGTTGCCTTACAAAAATGACCATATTACGCATGTGAGGTATCTTAGCAAAGACAAGCAAAAATACAAGATCATTGTCCCTCGATGACGCTATCCATGTTGCCTTTCAAATGATCTTAGTCCCTAAAAGAGAATGCTAAGATACCTTGCAGCATTGCTAATCATGGTTATACAATGACCCACACCCGTCCCATTTACATCCAAAGATAGGGTTACTTACCATATCAATGGTAAGATAACAATGTCAAAGGAAAAGGAAATGAACATGAAAGACTTTTGAGTAGGTAGAATGCTCCTAATTACTTGCTCCATTTCAAAATAAACATCCTTTCTATTTTCAAAATAAACACCTACACTTTCAAAACATCTTACAAATTTGAAAACATTTTCAAAAGATCAACATCTTTGTATACATTCTTACGAACGAGAATAATTAAAAAGTTTACCTAAACAATGGCTTCTTTACAAAATACTTTCAAAAACCACATAAAGCACAATTTCAAACAAAAGCAAGTGATATAGCAAGTAACTAAGAGACCATGGAAAACCATGGATGAAAATGGTGCTAATACCTTCCCTTTTCATAATCTACCCCCCAAACTCAAGAAATAATCTCAAAAGTCTTTCCTGTGCTTTTTCACCTTTCCTTTTGAATAAAAGAAAAGTCGGTGGTGACTCTTGCTAACCGCAACATTTGCGATCAAAAGCAAAACCTTCAAGTCAGTTCTCTCACCATATCACCCCAGTCCTTATAGGTCACTTTCATTTTTTGTATGATCTTCTTGATGTTTTTATTTGCGGCTTCTACAGGTCATTCATCTTCGACCGGTAAGAAGAAGAGTTATGATGTTGTATCTTGAATTACGCGTAAAACGCAATGATCATAGTATTATTGAGATTGGTACCATTGTCTGTGATGATTCTCTCTGGGATACCATACTGACAGATAAGATTCTGTTTGATGAATCGGGCCACAATGTTCTTGGTAACAAAAGTAAATGAAGATGCCTCGACCCACTTCGTGAAGTAATCAATGGAAACCAAGATGAAGCGGTGTCCGTTAGAAGCTGTAGGTTTGATATCTCCAATCATGTCAATGCCCCACATTGCAAACGACCATGGAGCAGTCAGGACGTTTAGAGGAACTGGAGGTACATGTATCTTGTCAGCATAGATCTGACACTTGTGACAGGTTCGTGAATGCTGGTGACAATCTGCTTTTATGGTGGACCAGTCGTATCCTGCTCGGAGGATCTTTTTAGCCATTGTGTGCCCACTAGAATGGGTACCAAAGGTGCCTTCATGTAGATCATCCATGATCTTGTCTGTCTCACTCTTGTTTATGCACTGAAGTAAAGTAGAGTCGTGGTTGCGCTTATAGAGGATTCTGTTGCTGAGGAAGAACTTAGCAGAAAGCCTTCTCAGGAACTTCTTATCATTAACTGAAGTTGCCTCTGGATATTCTTGGGCCTCGAGATATCTCTTAATTTCATGGAACCAAGGTTTGTCCACTATTTCTTCAGTATCAATCTCGTGACATTAAGCTGGTTCGTCCATCCTCTCAATAGTGATATGAGGAGCCTCATTATCCCACCTGATTTTGTACATGGATGACATAGTGGCTAGCGCGTCTGCTAGTTGATTTTCCTCTCGTGGAAAATGCTCAAAGGTAATTTCCTAAAAATGTGGGATTAATGTCAACACATGTTCTTTGTAAGGGATGATATTAGGATGCTTCGCGTGCCATTCTCCTTTGATCTGACTAATGACTAATGCTGAATCTCCAAATACATTTAAGGACTTGATTCCCAAATCTATGGCAGCTTTGAGACCCATAATACACGCTTCATATTCTGCCATATTATTGGTAAAATTCAAACAAATCCTTGCAGTGAAGGGAGTATAACATCCTTCGGGGGATATGATCACAACGCCTATGTTATTGCCGAGTGCATTCGAAACTCCGTCAAAAACCAAGGTCCATCGGGATCCTTGTTCAGGTCCGTCATATGGTCTGAGTTCTTCACAATTGTTTACCAACATGATGTCTTCATTTGGGAACTCGAATTTCATGGACTGATAGTCATCCACGGCCTGATGAGCAAGGTGATCGGCTACCACACTGCCCTTTATTGCTTTTTGGGTAGTGTATTAAATGTCGTATTCAGTCAAGATCATCTGCCATCTTGCTATTCTTCCAGAGAGGGCGGGCTTCTCGAATATGTATTTAATTGGATCCATCTTGGATATCAATAAGGTAGTATGGGTCAACATATACTATCTTAGCCGGCGAGCAGCCCATGCCAGAGCGCAGCAAGTTTTCTAGAGCAGTGAATATCTGGTTTCACAGTCGGTAAACTTTTTTCTCAGGTAGTATATCGCATGCTCTTTTCGGCCAGACTCGTCATGCTTCCCCAGCACACACCCCATTGAATTTTCCAAGACAGTTAGATACATGATCAAAGGTCTTCCCTTGACTGGAGGCATCAAAATAGGAGGCTCTTGAAGGTATTCTTTGATCCTGTCGAAGGCAGCCTGGCATTCGTCATTCCATTCCAACACTTGATCTTTCTTCAGTAATTTGAAGATTGGTTCACAAGTAGCGGTTAGATGGGAAATGAACCGGGCGATATAGTTCAGCCGTCCTAAGAATCCCCTAACTTCCTTCTCAGTGCGAGGAGCGGGCATTTCTCGTATTGCTTTTACCTTTGTAGGTTCCACTTTGATACCTTTACCGCTGACAATGAAGCCTAAGAGTTTACAGGACCTCACCCCAAAAGTGCACTTATTCGGGTTCAACCTTAGTTTGTATTTCCTCAGTCTTTCAAACAGTTTCTGCAGATGGTCAAGGTGTTCCTCTTCAGTTTGGGATCTGGCTATCATTTCATCCACATAGACTTCTATCTCGTGATGGATCATGTCGTGAAACAGAGCTACCATGGCACGCTGATAAGTTGCCCCAGCGTTCTTCAACCTGAATGGCATAACTTTGTAACAAAATGTACCCCACTGTGTGACGAAGGTCGTTTTCTCCATGTCCTCAGGTGCCATTTTGATTTGATTATACCCGGAGAAACCATCCATGAAGTAGAATACTTTATGTTGTGCGGTGTTGTCAACTAGAACATCGATGTGGGGCAGCGGGAAGTCGTCCTTGGGGCTTTCCCTATTCAGGTCTCTAGTCCACACACATACGTACCTTACCATCCTTTTTAGGCACTGAAACAACATTGGCGACCCATTATGGATAGGAGGTGACAGCTAAGAATCCGGTCTTGAACTGATTCATGACTTCAGTCTTTATTTTCTCTGACATTTATGGCCGCATGCGACGCACTTTCTATTTTACTAGAGGGCGGTCTTATTTTGTCGGAAGACTATGGACCAAGATATCAGTGTCGAGTATTGGCATGTCTTTGTATGACCAGGAAAAAACCTCAACATAGTCATGTAGCAACTGAGTTAAGCGCTTTTTGACACTAGGCTCCAGGTTGGTACCTACCTTGACCTCTTTTTTGCCCTCTTCAATACCTAAATTAACTATTTCCACTGGCTTTTCATGGGGCTGTATGGTCCTTTCTTCTTGTTGCAATAACCTGACTAGTTCTCCTGATACCTCACAATCTTCCTCACCTTCGTCTTCGGCTTGGTAGATCGGATTTTCAATGTCACAATAGGCCATAGCAGAATCGTTACCCATGGGATCCTGAGTGGATGTGGATCTGCATTTTGATATGTGAGTGTGTGTAAGAGCATAACTATCTTTGAAAAATAAAAATGTAGAAAAATAAGAACAAAGAGCATAAAATTTGTATTCAAAAAAGTCCATGATTTATTGATGATATATGAAAATGAAGTAACAACCCCCACAAATGGACCGTTGTGCCTTGGGTAAGACACAAGGTTTTAAAGTCTAAATTGTTTAATTATTACAAGTCTGAAAAAAATTTAAAGATAATTACTGTTGGATAAAACTAATAGGGACAAATTCTTTGGCTTCCTAATTGTTGAGTCCTCCATTGATAGTTGGAAAAATCCGCTCTTCTAGGTCTCAGCTGTCATCACTATCTTCCACTGTGTTGACTCCTTGATTGCTGATCCGCAAAGGTGGTTCCCTAGCACGAGCACGACGAATAGCTTTCTAGGCTCCTGTATTAAAACCCAAACCAAAATTTTCATTTTTGTAGGGAATATCCGGAAGTTGGACCCAAATGGTACACCCACCTTCTTCGACTACTGCCTTGGCATCTTTCAGAGAAGGCATCTTCAGTAGAGGTCTGATAACTTTTGGAATCTTGGTAGTAGTCTTGGATATCACAACTGTTAATGGGACCTCTTCAAAATGCTGACACTGAGTTTCAATGAACTCACCATTCATTTCCACGTACATGAAAGAGTTTAGGTGACTGACCATATATTCCTCCTCCCTGTGAACAATGATGATTTCTCCCTTGATTGGGTACTTCAACATCTGATGTAATGTAGAGGTGACGCCACCAGTGCCATGAAACCAAGGTCGGACCAATAAACAGGAATAGGAAGGGCGGATATCCATCACATAGAACGTTGAATCAAAGGTCTGAGAACCAACTTTGATGTGGATGTCCACCTCCCCGTGCACCATTCTCTTCGAACCATCGAAGGCCCTTACCACTATGTTGCTGGGTTTTAAGGTCAAACCTTCACAGTCTAGTCTATCCAATCCTTCTTAGGCAGCACATTCAATGATGAACCAGTATCTACCAGGGTATGGGCCAAAGTAGTTTCCCTGAATTTGACAGAGACATGTAACGCATCATTGTGTTTCCTCCCTCTAGGTGTCAGATCAGCATCAGAAAAGCCCAAACCGTTATCAGCTGTCAAACTAGCCACATAATATTCAAATTGGTCAGTAGAGGTTTCCTGTGGCACATGGGCAGTTTTAAGAAATTTCACCAAAGCCTTAGCATGAGCTTCAGAGCATAACAGTAAAGCTAGCATAGAAATCTTTGAAGGGGTCTTCCCTAGCTGTTCGACTACATTGTAGTCGCTTCTCTTTATAATTTTCAAAATTTCTTCCATCTCCTTCTTGGAAGCCTCTGGGATAGATACTGACTGCGCCTTCGTCCGAACAGGCTCAACCAAAATGTCTTTGCCCCGAGTCTCGGTCGACTCGTTGATAGGGGTATCAACAGAGGTAATCACAGGAACTGTAGTAGTAGTAGTAGTAGTATCAGCAGGAATAAAAGCAGGAATGATCACAGGACCAATAACAACTTTCAGAGGAGAAATCTCAAGGGAGAACACTCTTCCACTTCTGGTTATTTTGCTGGTTCCCATAATGTTGCCAATGTCGGGGTCATCCTTCTCAAAAACCGGTTCTTCATCAGCCAGCCAATCTTTCTTGATGTCGTGGTAGTAGACGTCACCCCCATAGTTCCAGGGAGCAGTTTTGCCTGAGGAGTATGGGATTGGCCCTGGCATAGTAATTATCAGTGGAGTCACCTTCTAAACAGGGTAATCCTAACAGGTCTTTTGGTGGAGACCCTGGGAGGATTGGAGGAAATGGTTATTATTGAAACATCCTTGTGAGAAATGGTTGGAACTGGAGTCTTTTCAAACAAAATCTATTAGTCATCCATCAGGCACTGGACACCCGCCTTCAATAAATGATAACCAGTCGGTAGAGATAAAAAGAGGTGGAAACCTTTGACACAACCCAGAAATAAACTGGCCTTCAACAAGTTCCTCTTGACGGTTAGGAGAGGAGTAACAAGTTCATCAACAACAGTAACAAACACATCATCTTCAACAATGTTAACACCATGGTTGTGCTTGGGCATAGGAGCAGTGATGGCATTTGGGATCTCAGGGGCGTCAAATTCAATTTGCTCTGCCTCGAGAAGGTCTTGCACCTTGTTTTTCAAAGTCGAACAGTCGTTTGTATCATGACCTAGACTTTCTGAATGGTAAGCACAACGAGCATTTGGGTTATAACGGGGAGAGGCAGTGTTGGGATTCTTTGGAGCTTCCCGCAAGGTTACCATATTAGATTTCAACAAATGTGGCAAGACTTGAGACAACGTCATATTTATCCGGGTAAACTGTCTTATAGGCCTTTCCGTTCTAGACTAATTGTTCCTTTGTTAAGTAGGTGCAGGCTTAGAGATCATGATAGCCCCTACCGCTGAACGGTGTTCAGTTCTGTCCTGATTCCTATGGTCATATGCAACACTGACCTCCTTTTTTTCGGTAAAGGGTTTCTTCATCGTGCTCGAGGATGCATCTCTTTGAATTTTGCCACATTTTATACCCGCTTCTACCCGTTCACCGGTCATGATTAATTCGGTAAACCCAGTTGAGGAGCTTCCGATCAGGTGTTTGAAGAATGGACCAGATAGCGTGCCTAAAAACATATCCACCAATTCTCTGTCAGATAGAGGGGGTTGGACCCTTCCCGTGAGATCCCGCCATTTTTCAGCATAGGTTTTGAAACCTTCACCTGTACCCATAGACATGCCTTATAATTGTGTCCGAGTTGGAGCTAAGTCAACATTATACTGGTATTGCTTGTAAAAATCGGCTGCCAAATCTTCCCAACTGCGGATGTTGGTCCCTTCCAACTGATAAAACCAATCCAATTGTGTCCATGACAAGCTTTCTTGGAAGAAATGCACCCATAGATTCCTATCCGCGATATGGGGTTGAATTTTCCTGACGTATGATCTCAAATGCAGCTTTGTACAAGAGACACCATCATATTTAGAGAAAGTAGGGACCTTGAACTTCTACGGTATGATAACCCCTGAGACAAGTCCTAGCTCTTCAAAATCCAACCCAGGTACCCTCTGTATCTCCATAGCATTGAGGCGATCTTCCAACTGTTTGTATTTGTTGTCAACTGAACGATACTTCTCTTCAGAGCAATTAACCTCTACTTCCTCTTCATATTCTGGATGATCAGTCACTTCCTTGTTTTTCCCTTCTTGATTATCCCCTTCACCCGATGATGTTGCGAAGTCTAGAGTCCGTCTGGATGGTCCTTTGAACCTTCTTCCCAGATTCAAAACACCGGTTGATTTCTTCGCTTTCTTCTTCTTTTCTTTAATCAGCAGAGTTTTCAACTCCTCTTGGCCTTTTCCAGAGTCAAGAACATTTGTTGAAACTGAGCATTCTACATCTGAAGATCTTTTACTATCTCTTCAATATCCATCCCACTGAAATAAACAGTAGAAAGATAAGGAGACCTGTTGTAAGAAACTTGTTTGTGTTATGATGAATGAAGATGCATATGCAAATGATTTCAAGGAACTTAGAGATTTAAATTTGCTTTAGACAAAAAAGGAACACACGTTATATTAATAAATCCAAGTTTGAGTACATCATGCCTCTTTGGGCTTACAATGAAAGAAATAAAATACAAAACTTCTAAGACAAAAAAGTTGAACGCATCCTCTTTGGTGCGATGTAGGCATTCAGACTCTGCTCTTCATGAAGCTTCTTAGTGAGTTCCATAACTTTCTTCTCACTGGTGTAGAATTGGGCTTCGAAAGTGTCTCTTTCTTCCTTAAGCTGAATCCAATCCCTTTGTAGGTCTTCGAGAGAGGTGGGCATGTTGGGATGAAGGACAGTGTACGGGACATCTCCTTCAACAACAGGCTCTATGATAATTGGGAGAATGGAGGGGTAAGGAATTGCGAGACTTTGAGCGCGAGCCTGTACCCACCTAAGGTAAGGCTCAAGGGGAATGGAATTCTTATGCCCCAATGTCCTACTGTCCTCCTTGCTTACCATCCTCCAAGCTTGTATAAACCTCTGACGGTAGTCTTGACTGTCGCATTCGTAGTCGAACACCAAACCTTGGATGAGCGTGTCATGTGGACCATCTCTTCATGCGTACCCAAACTGTCGCAGAGCTAAGCAAGGGTTAAGTGATGCCTCCCCTAATGCCAAGCAAAGGAACATTAGGAAATTCCCCACAACACAACGATCTATGATAGTAATGTCCTCCAAGGATCGAGAACACCAGTAGATATCGGAATTCCTGAGTGGCATCATCCTGTTGGACCACCTCAAACCTTGCTCATTCTTCACAACGGATCGGGGAAGATGTGAAATAAACCATTTAGCCAATAGAGGAGTACAACACATAAGGGTTCCTCTTCTCTTCATGGAGCAAGCATGGAGAGAATGTAAGACATCTCCCAACAAAGTAGGCACTGAATTGTGAGATAAAAAGATTTTGACAACATTCACATCTATAAGTTGGTCAGGATTTGGAAATAGTACCAACCCATAGATGAGAAGAACCAAAATTTCTTCGAAAGCTTGTAAATCTAGGTTGTTCCAACAACCTTAATATTTTTCCAGTAAGAACTTAGCTAAGAACCCTTTGACACCACTTCTTGTTTCCCAATTAGTTGTGACATCGGATTATTGCAAGTGTAAAGCTCGGGCAACCTCTTCAGGGCTTGGGTATCTTTAGGTACCGTTGAAAGGTGGTTGATCGAGGATAGGAATTCCCAAGAGCTGAGAGAACTCTTCCATAGTTGGTACAAGCTGGTAATCATGGAAGATAAAGCAATGGTGCAACGGGGCAAAGAACTGGAAAAGCACCTTCATTATATCTTCATCAAAGCTCGGGGTAACCAAGTTGAGAAGTTGTCCATGTCTTTTGGTGAACGGAGAATTCTCAGGGACCCTTGACGCTAACTCCTTGAGCTGAAAAGGTACTCGTACAAGGTTGACTTGAATTGTGTTCCTACGAGTGGGAGTCATATCCTACAAAATAGAACAAAGATGAATCTTAAAATCCTTGAAATGGTTAGTCTAAAATTCTATGGTATGATGTCGTGATGTTATGTACAAGCATATGCACAAGTTAAATCAAACAAATTCTTAGGTTTAGGCTTGCATGAGGTTTTATAGGTAAGTACCCTCTTGATGTTTGGTTGGCTTAACCTATCCTAGTAATAATAACCGGGTTCTAAGGGATCTCAATATCACTGATTTGTCTTCTCGGGAATTGTTTCAGCGTAAGCCTCTTTCACGGCGACCAAAATATCCCAAAAAGCCAAACCTCAATGAGTGTAGTATCGAGTATCTACCAACTTCGGACTGCACCAAAGCGGTCATCTCACTACGCCCTAATGGCCAAGTTGGTCAAGTAAAGGTTCTAAAAGTTAGTTAGTGCTTCATGACATCTCTCAGCGGCCCCGTATTCTCCTTGACTACTCAAGGGTTACCGGTACCCACAAATATGTCACACTAACGTAGCTATTGCTTAGACCATGTCGGTATACTCCGTACAGTTTCCACAATGTATTGCTACTTACCTATAAGGCATCCCAAATCTGGGTAGAGGATTTAAGCCCAAATAAAGAACCAAAATGTAAAGCATACAAGCCAAACAAAGAAAGCAAGTAAAGGTGATCTAGCCCAAAGGTAACCCCACTTATACATTTCTCCCCAGCAGAGTCGCCAGTTCTATAACACGATGGGAGAACTGACTTGGTTGTTTTGCGTTTGATTGCAATTGTTGCAGATAGCAAGAATCACCACCGACTTTTCTTTTATCCAATAAGGAAAGGGTGAAAAGAATAGGAAATACCTTTAGAGATGTTTTCTTGAGTTCGGGGGGTAGTTTATGAAAAGGGAAGGTTTTAGCACCCTTTTTATCGGTAGTTATCTACGGGCTCTTAGTTGCTTGCTAGATCACTTGCTTTTGTTTGTGAATGTGCTTGTGATGTGGTTTTTGAAAGTATTTTGTAAAATAGTGTCTTTGTAATGGTTCTTGTCTCTATAAGAACACGTACAGAGTGTTTTTTCTTTTGAAAAAATGTTTCGAAGTGAAATGTTGGTGTATAAAATGTTTTTGTTGTGAGCAAGCGAGCAACTAATAGTAACCTACCTACTCAAAAGGTCTTAAATGTTCTTTTCCTCCTCCTTTAGATGTTGCTATCTTACCATTGATTTGGTGAGAAGCCCCGTCGTTGGATATGAAGGGACGGGCGCGGTACGTTTGTATAGTCATAGAAGGAAACTTATGGGACATTTTAGCAAAGTCGTTTAGGGACTAGATCATTTATAGAAGGCATCATTGAGGGTCATCGAGGGAATACGATCTTTTATGGAGGGTCTTTGCTAAAACGCCCATATTCGAGGGAGATAACTATTTTCCGAAAGGTAACAAAGCGGGATTACCCTAAGGGTGCTAGTATGTAAGTGTGTTTGATTTACATGCATTTTGTCTTGATTAGGGTTATCTATTTATTGATTTTATGTCTTGCCATACACACCCTAATTATTAGCATTTATACTTGAAAATAATAAATTGCGGAAATGTAAAGGTCCTACGCTATTACATCATTTAGGGACGGGGGTACAAATTTACAAATGGGGGTTGCAAGAATTTAAATCATTTTTAACTATTACAACCATATTGAAATGTACAATATAAGAAGAAAAAGGACTTGTTTTGAAAGTGGTTTTTTGTCTTAATGAATAAAAAAAATTTAATTAATAAAAGGGAAATATTTTTATGTCTTTTTTATATTAATAAAAAGAGTATTGATATTGAAAATGATAAAAAAGGGAAAATAATGAGAGATAGAATCAGTGTGCTGCTGCAAGCAAAACAAAAGGGATCAGAAGTTCTGATGTCAGGCGCGCTGTGACTCAAAAAAACATCAGTGGAAATCAGAAGTTTTGGATTAATACACTCTGAGGTCCTGCAATAAATGTTAGAGGGAAAGAAAATAGAGATTATGGGCGGTGTTTAGACAGTGAGCAAAATGTTAGAAGTTATGTGTCGTGTTAAACAGATGGTGAAAAGTCAGAAGTTCTATGTTGTGTTAGCAGTGAGTAAAAGGTCACAAGTTCTGTTACCGTATCATAACAGTGCAAAAACCTAGGAATTTTGGTGTGTTAAAACAGTGAGAAGAACTCAGAAATTTTGTGTTGTGCTAAACAATGAGTGAAAATCTGAAGTTGTGTTGTGTTAAACAATGAGTGAAAATCAGAAGTTCTGTGTTGAAACAATAAGAAATCCTAGAAGTTTTCGTGTTAAAACAGTGAAGAGAAACTCAGAA
This sequence comes from Vicia faba, assembly GCA_948472305.1. Lineage (NCBI taxonomy): Eukaryota > Viridiplantae > Streptophyta > Magnoliopsida > Fabales > Fabaceae > Vicia > Vicia faba. The sequence continues at coordinate 249,605 of CATIWC010002219.1, read as the reverse complement.
GTTATGTGTTACATTTCAACTTTTTCCTCATATTAATCAGCATATCAACAATTTAATCAATTCTTAATATAAAATCAAAAGGATAAAAGCACAGCAGTTTATAGAAGTTCTAATTCTAATTCTGAGCCTAGCTTTATTCAAGAAGTTCTGGTCCATAGTTTTTTTTTCTACTTATGCAATGATATGGACATCATCAATACTATGATATTTACATATTTAATGATGTTCTGAATGAAAAGATGCAAAGTCAGAAAGACTTACCTTGAATCTGGAGCGTGTGCTTGGAACTTGAGCTGCTGCCTTCAGATGTTCTGGAGTCAGTGAGAGCAATGGAACAGTGGTTATGTTCTTTGATTCAAAGGGAAGAACAAAGGTTTTGTTTAGTATTTGCGAAGGTTTTTACTATTTCCTTTTCTCTCTTTGATAATTCTCTCTCTTTCCAAAAGACATCCCTTTGAACGTGTGATGGAGAAACTTATTTATAGATGGGTTTGTTGTGGTTTTAGGGGGAAAACAAATGGGATTTTTAACCTTTTTGGCATACTGTTCCATTGCTTTTTAAACACAGTTTTTGCATGCTAATTTAATGTAATTATAGGGTTTGAGAAAAATGCAGGCGTGGACTAGATCAGGAACACCTTGGAGTGTTGTGGCAGCTGGTGGCCGAACAGCAGTGTAGTAGGTTGCTCAAACGAGGTTTTGGGATTTAGTGATGTTCTGATCGCAAAAGACCAGAGTGAGATTCGAAGGGTGAGGCTCTGATTGAAGCATAGAACATAGCCTCCATATGCTGAAGAGTCACGTTCTGATTGATGATTCATGTTCTGAACCATATTTGCAAATTTTGATTGCACTTGCGTGAAGGCTGGCCCAGAAGTTCTGAAATATCATATTCTCTTAATACTTAGAAAGTTTTCTAAATGTTTAGAAATTTGATTTTTCAAAGTAATTTCTAACTTCTGATTTTTGATGAACCAATTTCATGTCTTGATGAAATATAATTGTTGAAACTTGATTTTTGATCCAAAAGTCAAAGTTTGACTTTTCAATGTGCTTTTGACCATTTTGCCCTTGTGAATGATTTTCTTGGAAAATTGTAATTCAAGACTTGAAACTTGATAGAAGCAAACCTGAGAGTCCAGGATGATCCTTTGAGAAATGAGAGGGCAAATTTTGGGGTACAACACCTGGTAACCTTAGGAACAGTAGGAGCAGCTTTAGCAACATGAGTTGTCTGAGGAATCACTTCAAAGGTCTGGCAAGGAGTCTCGAGGAATTCACCATCCATCTCAACATACTTGAAGGAGTTCAAATGGCTCACTGTGTATTCTTCTTCACCATAAAATGTAATGATTTTTTCTTTCACTGGATACTTCAACTTTTGGTGTAAAGTAGAAGTAACAGCGCCTGCCCCATGAATCCAAGGGCCTCCAAGCAAACATGAATAGGCTGGACGAATGTCCATTACATAGAAAGTAGAGTTGGAGACCTGGGAACCCACTTTGATTGGAAGATTAACCTCTTCATGCACCATTCTCTTTGAACCATCAAAAGCTCTTACCATTACATCACTGGGTTTTAGCACAACCCCTTCATAATCAAGTTTGTCTAGAACATCTTTTGGCAATACATTCAATGAGGAACTTGTGTCCACAAACACATGAGATAAGGTAGTGCCCCTACACTCAATAGAGACATGCAGGGCCTTATTATGACTCCTTCCTTCGGGAGTTAGATCAGCGTCAGAAAAGCCTAGCCCATTATCAGTTGTCAGGATAGTAACACAATTTTCGAACTGATCAACAGAGATTTTCTGCGGTACATGAGCATATTTCAAAAACTTTACCAAAGCATGAGCATGGGATTCAGAGCACAACAACAGAGATAGCATAGATATTTTGGAGAGATTCTTCCCCAACTTTTCAATAATCTTATAGTCACTCTTTCGAATAATTTTCAATACTTCCTCTATCTCTTGCTTGGAGGTATCTTCAGCAGTAACCTCTTTCAGTGCTTCAGTCTGGACAGGCTCAGCCATATGTTCTTTGCCTCGAGTCTCAGTAGTTGACTCAATAGCAGTGATACAAATTGGCATAGTAACAGCCTTTTGAGAGATCTTTAGAGAGAAAACCTTCCACTTTTGGTAACCTTACTAGTCCCAACAATATTGCCAACATTGGGATCAGTAACTTCGGTATTTTAACTTTCGACAGCCAATGGTTCTTGCTTGACACCATGGTAGTAGACATTAGCTCCATAACTCCAAGGGATAGCCTTGTCGGAGGAATATGGAATTGGCCCAGGTGCGGTAATGATCAGAGGAGCAACCCTAGGCTCGGTAGTAATCTTCCCAGGACCCTTAGAAGTCTTATAGGAGTACTGGAAATTGTAATCACAGACATGTCTTCAAGCTTCAAGCCTTGATACACACTTTCATATAAGCTATCTTCATAAGGAGTCTTCTCAAATATAATTACACGGTCATCCATCAAACGTTGAATACCTTCCTTCAACAGCACACAACCATTGGATTGGGACGCACAGTGGTAGCAATTTTCAACGCAACCTGGAAATAAATCAGCTTGCAACAACTTCTTCTTAACAATCATCAGAGGAGTAGTCAAGTCACTCACAGCAGAAACATAAGAAACATCACCAACATCATTAACGATCTTGTCATGATTAGGCATAGGAGAGGTAATCACATTAGGAGTCTCAAGAGGGTCAAATTCAATCTCCTTAGAGTCAATCATATCTTGAATCTTATTTTTCAGATCCCAACACCCATTAGTGTCATGTCCGGGAGTGTTGAAGTGATATGCGCACCTTGCATTGGGATTATAACTGGGAGAAGAAGGATTGGGATTTTGAGGAGGATCCTTCAATGTAATCAGCTCTGCCTTCAACATGTGCTGCAATGCTTGAGACAACGGCATGTTGATTTTTGTGAACTGTCTCCTAGGTGCGACCTGCCTATGTTGATTATTCTGTTGTTATTGTTGCATTGGCAAGGATTAGAGATCAGAACTTCCCCCATAGATTGGTTACAGTCACTCTTATTACGAACCTTCTGGCTGTAAATAACATTGAATTCTTTCTTATTGTTGGATGCCTTCTTCGCAGTATTCGAAGATGTAGCTACCTAAATTTTATCACTTCTGATTCCATTCTCAACATGTTCCCCTATCAATATCAGCTCAGTGAAACCGGCTGAAGAACTTCCAAGTAGGTGATTATAGAAAGGACCCGTTAGCATACTCACGAACATGTAAACCAATTCCCTATCATCTAAAGGAGGTTGAACTCGGCCTGCAAGATCTGTCCATTTCTGTGTGTACTCTTTAAAGCCTTCATCAGAACCCATGGACATACTCTATAATTGCATGCAGTTGGTTCCAAATCATAATTATACTGATAGTGTCTATAGAAAGCTGCGGCCAAATCTTCCCATGTATGAATATTGGTACCTTTTAGTTGATAGTACCATTCCAATTGTGTTCCAGATTGACTCTCTTGGAAGAAATGCAACCACAATTTCTTGTCAGCAGTGTATGGTTGGATTTTCCAAACATATGTTCTCAAATGCAGCTTCGGGTAAGAAACATCGTCATATATAGCAAAGGTAGGAGGTTTGAACTTATGAGGAATAACGACTCCTGAGACTAAACCCAATTCCTCAAAGTTCAAGCCAAACACCTTCTGAATCTCCATAGGTTTCAGATGCTCTTCTAACAGCCTATACTTTGCATTAGCAGGGGGATATTGTCCATCCAAATAATATTCTTCCTCTTCATCAGAATATTTGTCAGAACCATGGTTGCTTTTTTTCTCAGTTTTAACACTCTTACCATCTACATCCTGGTCATCATCTTCGTCCAATGGGATATCAAGATCTTGAGCTTGCTTGACTAGACCTCTGAACCTTTTCCCCATATTAAGGATGCTGGTTGGTTTCTTTTCCTTCTTCTTCTTCTTTTCTTTGGAGATGAGTGCTTTCAGTTCTTCTTGCCCATTGGCAAAGCTTAGGAACATCTCTTGGAACTAAGCATTCTGAGCCTAGAGATCTTTGACCGTCTGTTCGAGAGTTATTTATGCTGAAAGAAATAGAAAGAAGATGAGAAACCTATCTTGGAAACCTATTTTTCAAAGATGTGTATGGCATGTAGATGCATATGCAATGTTTTCAAGGACCTCGTGGGATTTAAATTTGTTAATCAAAAGGAAACAGAAACAAAGACTCTTATTAGTAAGTTCAAATTATAACTTCCTCTTAGGCTTATAATGAAAACAAACAAATTATGAACTGCTAAGACCTAAGACTCAAGTCTCCCATGGACGCTTCCTCTTTGTGTTTACATATGCATTAAGGCTCTTCTCTTCATGAAGTCATCTTGACAGCTCCAACACTTTCTTCTTGCTAGTATAGAACTGAGTCTCAAAGGTGTTGCTTTCTTCTTTCAATTGAATCCAAGACTTTTGTAGCTCTTCAAGGTTAGTAGGCATATCTAGATGAAAATGGTATGCGGAATATCTTCTTCAACAACAGGCTCCATAATTACTTATAAGACAACAGGATATGGAATTATAAGATTTTTAGCACGAGATCACACTCATATGAGGTAGGGCTCCAAAGGGATGAAGTTCTTTTGTCCCAAAGTCTTTCTATCAATCTTGTTCACCATGCCCTAAGCATGTATAAACCTTTGAAGGTAACCTTGAGGATCATTCTCATAATCAAATATAATACCTAGGATAGGCATATCATGAGGACCATCTCTTCGAGCATAACAAAAATGATGTAGAGAAAGAGAAGGGTTGTAAGTAATACCTCCTCTTATGCCAAGGAGTGGCACATTAGGGAATTCCCCACAACAGTCAATAATAGTGATATCCTCATGAGATCGGGAACACCAATAGATATCTGAATCAGAGAGTGACATCATCCTTTGATACCACCTCAAACCTTGTTCATTATTCATCACTCATCGGGGAAGGTGCGAAATAAACAACCTGGATAGTAAAGGTATGTGTAATACAGTGGGAGAACTTAATTTTTTGGTTTTATCCAAATGTGCGAATATCAAGAGTCACCACCGACTTTTCTTTTATCCAATATTTAGGAAAGGTAAAAAGAACAGGAAAGACCTTGATAGAATTTGAGTTTGGGGGGTAAGTTATGAAAAGGGAAGGTGTTAGCACCCTTTTCATCCATAGTAATCTACGGGCTGTTAATTGCTAGCTCACTTTAAAAACATGCTTTGTGTATGTGATTTGAAAATATTTTTAAAATCCAAAGTAAGACCAACTTTGTAATGGTTCTTGTATCAGTCCTTAAGAACGCGCACAAAGTGTTTGAAAATATTTTGTTTGGAAAGTGTGATGAGTAAAAATGTTTTGTTTGTTAGAAAAGTTGCGAGCAAGCAATTAGGAGTTTCTTACCCACTAAAGTCTTTCTTATTATTTTCACTCTCCTTTAAAGATAGTGTTATCCGTATCATTAGTTGGTAGGTAGCCCTATCTATTAGATGTGAAGGGACAAGCGAAGGGTCATTGTATGGTCATCGAAGGCAACATATAGAGATACTTTAGTAACTTATCGGAGGGACTAGATCATTTTTTGTAGGCAACGTCAAAGGGTCATCGAGGGACTATGATCTTTATTCGAAGAGACTTTGCTAAAGTATCCCTATTTACGAGGGACATGACCATGTTTTCGAAGGCAACAGAAAGAGGTTACCCTAGAGGTGAAAAGTGTGAATAGTGTGTCCAGTTCAGTTATTTATCTTATATTAGGGTTATCTATCGATTTTTTTAGATCTTGCTATAAACGCCTAATTATTAGCAGTATAATATATACAGAAAGGTAAATGTGTGAAAAGTAAATCCTAAGATATTACAGAGCTTTGGGGCAATTACATAAAAAATATGCATAAAATAAAGTGTGGAAATTAACCCCTAGACTATTACACCCCGTAAGCAGTTACATAAAATAAAAAATGCAGAAAGATAAATCTAAACTATTACAAGAAAACATCGTCCAACTTATACAATTTCTCTAAGAACTTAAATGCAAAATAAAAAAAAATGTTTTAAAAAATGTTTGAATGTGATTTATGTTTTTTAGAAAATAATTTGATGTTAATTAAATAGTTAAAACCCTAAGTCTAATTAATTTTAATTGATAAAAATACTAATTAATTTAATTAATAAATAAAATAAAATAAAAATTCAAGAATTAATTATAAGCTAAAAACCTAAACCTAATTTGTTATGTTTTTGAAAAATAAATTAAAGTTTGTTAGAAGTTAATAAAAAAATAGTTAAGAAAAAAGAGTGAAATTAGGGTTAGTAAAATAATGAGAGAAAAAATATTTGGGGTGGGTGTTGAGCCCACGCCCCTTAGGGTATCAATGCGCCTGTTTTACCACTGAACCATTGTTGCTTTGGTGCTTAGGAATGGAAATCAATCAAGATATGATAACCTACACGTTAGTTTGTAAAATAAGCAAAAAATAATGTAAAAGGCCAGGATCGAACCCATACCATTCATGATACACGCGAGCCTGCTTGTTAATTGAGCTATATTGTTCATTTGTTGTTAGAATATAAACCAATAATTATATAATATAAAAAACACTGAAATTAGAAGGCGCCAGACCTCTAGCTCTGGTCGTCTTCTCTGATCAACTATTTCACCAAAAACCTGCAAAAAGTTTGAATCAAAGCAAATAAAAGACCATATCCCACTAAATCCATGGCTGGGAATTGATTGGTAGTCTTATTTTGGTCTGAAAGTGTTTGTATCTTGAGATACAAGAATTCAAGAGCTTCGTGCCCTAACCATGGTGCTTTCTGATTCCTACATAAAAACTCAAAGGTGATGGTTATAAAACATTCCAAATATCAGTATGAACATGTATGAATACTTATAAACGATTTACAACGTGAGAATTAAGAGTTTGTAATTGAGAAATTTTACCTAACTGGAGCAACTTAGTTTGCGCGTTCTAGGATGTTGCAAGCTTAAAGAAGGATTGGTATGAGTTCCTGGGAACTTCAGGAATGTGTTTGGATGCTTGGTTTCGATTGAAGGAGGATTTAAATACGGTTTTGTGTTTGCCCTAAGAAAATTTGAGATTTTTGAGAGTTCTTGTAGGCAGTAATTCGTGTTCCTTTGTGGTATGAATGTGATGAGCATTTATAGGACAATCTTAGGTCAACAAAAGTTGGACCAAATCTTGTATGATTATGGAATAATATTTTATTCGATTTTTGCATGAAAAGTTTCTTGTTTTTTTATCCAAATCCAATATTTATGACCCCACGCGATTTTTTTTCCAGCATGGTTATGTGATATTTGACTCATGATTTGATTCAAAATAGATCTCCACACCTTGTATCATTTATTTAATATTTTTATTTAATTTATTTTGCTTTTAAATGAATAAATTTCAAAATAAATGAAATAAAAAAATAATGTATGAATGGACTTATGGGTCCTATAACATGTTACAAACATGTTTGAATCTCAAAAGTTAGGCCCATTAGTCCAAAAGTCCAAAAGTGTTCAATTGGGGTTTCATGCAATTTCACAAATTTACCCAACTTGTGCAACTCATAACTTGCTCAATTTTTATCATATGAAGATGATCTTGGACTTTTTAGAAAGATAAATATGTCCCCTAAAACTCTCATGTTGATCATGTTTCCATTTGAAGAATTTATCTTGATGTAAATTGCTTTGACAAAAAGTGTCTTTTTGTTGACTTTTAAAATGACATGTAATGTTTTGGCCCATATCTATCAAAGGAAGCATTTTTGGACTTGAGATTAGAGACAAAGTTGTAGAGAATTGAACTTCCTTCAAAATGAACTTTGGTTGAGAAAAATATGATGAAGTATGTGAAAGTTATTCTTGGTCAAAGTTCAGTTGACTTTCTCCTAAGGGAAACCCTAATTTAGCAACTTTTGACTTTTGATGAATCTTTGAGTTTTCTTGATGAATCATGATCAACCCTTGATAAAATGATGAATGTGACTTCAAAATATTGATATTGACCAAAAATCTTCAAGTTTGACTATATGTTGATGATAGTTGACTTTTTATCCAACATAGTTGATTTTCAATCATCTGAGCAATTGACTGAGCAAATTTGTGATGCAAGGCTTGAAACTTGACATGAGGATTCTTTGAAGCATATGAGGAACTATGAAACTCATTTGAGACATTAGAAGCTCAATTTACTTTGATAAAACCAAAACTCTAGTTATAGGCAACTGCTTAGGAGGGGGACTCATTTGATCATTCTTGAGTAGTCTTGAATACTTGATAACCTTAGGAGCATGAGAAAGTCTATTAAGAATGAGAGGGAAACTTTCTGGGTGCAACAGCTGCCCCTGTTCAATCTTCTTAAACTTGAAGAGTTAGATTGACATGCTTGCCATTCGGGATCTGAAGGTGGAAGAGGATTGAACACCTAAGTGCCCAAAAATTTGCACTCGCATGTGCATGAAGTAATGATTGTCAGTTGATTGTATTGCCTGAATAGGCTTAAAGATGCCATTCGGAGAAGTGATAAAGTATCGTCGGAGATGGGCTTACAGATTCCATCCAAAGTAACTATTGATAGAAGTACCAGAATGAGTCTATGCTCGAATTGATCTGATGGAAATTATTTTTAGAAAATCTCTGAAGGGAAATGCTTTTCAGAACAAAGGCTCTGAAGGAGATACTTTTTAGAATTCCAGCTCTGAATTGGAAATTATTTTCAGAATGAAGCGTTGAAGGAGATGCTTTTTAGAATAAGCCTCTAAAGGAAATGAATTTCAAAATGAAGTGTTGAAGGGGAAATGCATTTCGGAACTCCTCTGAAGGAAATGCTCGCCAGAACTCAATCTATGGGGGGGGTGATTTTCAGGATTCCACCTCTGAAGGGTAAATAATTCTCAGAATGAAGCGCTGAAGGAGATGCTTTTCAGAATAAACTTCTAAAGGAAATTATTTTCAGAGTGAAGTGTTGAAAGGGAAATGCGTTTCAGAACTCCTCTAAAGGAAATGCTTTCCAGAACTCAGTCTCTAGTGCAAATTATTTTCAGGATTCCGTCTCTGAAGGGGAAATGATTTTCAGAACGAAGTGCTGAAGGAGATGCTTTTCTGGATAAACTTCTGAAGGAAATGCTTTTCAGAACAAAGTGTTAAAGGGGAATTGCATTTCATAACTCCTATGAAGGAAATGCTAGCCAGAACTCGGTCTCTAGTGGAAATTCTTTTACAGGATTCCGTCTCTGAAGGGGAAATTCTTTTCGAAATGAAGCGGCGAAGAAGATGCTTTTCAGAATAAACTTCTGAAGGAAATGATTTTCAGAATGAATTGCTGAAGGCGAAATTCTTTTCAGAACTCCTCTAAAAGAAATGCTTTCCAGAACTCGGTCTCTAGCGAAAATGCTTTTCAGGATTTCATAACTGAGTGGGAAATGCTTTTGAGAATGAAGCGCTGAAGGAGATGCTTTTCAGAATAAACTTCTGAAGGAAATTATTTTTCAGAAGGAAGTGTTGAATGGGAAATGGGTTTTAGAACTCCTTTGAAGGAAATGCTTACTAGAACTCGGTCTCTGGTGGGAATGCTTTTCAGGATTCTGTCTCTGAAGGGGAAATGCTTTTCAGAACGAAGTGCTAAAGGATATGCTTTTCAGAATAAACTTCTAAAGGAAATTATTTTCATAATGAAGTGTTGAAGCGAAAATGCGTTTCAGAACTCCTTTGAAGGAAATGCTTGCCAGAACTCGGTCTCTGTTGGAAATGCTTTTCAGGATTTCGTCTCTGAATGGGAAATGCTTTTCATAACGAAGTGCTGAAAGAGATGCTTTTCAGAATAAAATTCATAAGGAAATGCTTTTCAGAATGAAGTGCTGAAGGGGAAATGATTTTCAGAACTCCTCTGAAGGAAATGCTCGCCAGAACTCGGTCTCTGGTGGGAATGCTTTTCATGATGTTGGTCCTGAAGGAGATACTTTTTGGAATTCAGTCTCTGAAGGAAATCACTTAGTCATGTAGATAGTCTCCCTGTTTTGTTTCGGGAATTGATCTGTAACATGTCTATAAATTACTGGTAGCATTATCTATTTGCAAACTTAACATAAAAAGGCAAAGTTAGTTTTGTGAAATGTCATGATGCATGTAATGCATTATGTAATGATTCTCTCAAAATAAATGAGAATGGTATATGCGTTTCGTATGCATATGTTAGGATATTTTTGTAAATGATGTATGGATGAAATATGTTATTGGAGCGTATCAGTAGCTTCGTATAGTAATGTCTGTTGGGGAAAATAAATCCCTGACTGTCGCTGGAGATGAAGACAACAATCTTTACTGGGGATTATTGTTTTCTGTTTGAGGAGATTCCGCTAGGGATCTTTGACTTTTGCTTGGGGATAGAAGCATCCAGGGAGAGTCAGTCATTCATCGTTCTTTGTAAGATTTGTATTCTGACTGGAGATGAAAGAGATGAAATTATTCTGATCTACTATTTATCCAGGTTTTCAGGTATGGGTATTTACTCTTCTGGGGAGGACAACGTTGGATTTCATTTGGTTGGAGAAGAAGATCTTGTCGAGGAATTTTGCAATATTGGAGAACTAAACTCCTTTTGGGGAAATAAAACCTACAAATTGTGGCGACTTCACTGGGGAGATAATCTTCTTGTGGAGAAATATCTGAGGAAATTGCTCTGTGGGAATTTATGGTCAACTTTGGACATTTATCCCAACTTCTGGAGTTTTTCGCAATTGCTAATCCTGTTTTCGTGCATATATTTGTAAACGTTAATTATATTCAAATGCATATGTTCATTCAATATTTCATTGGACTTTTTTTGCAAACAAAAGAGAGGAAATAAAAATAGTTTTTTTGAATTTGAAACTCATTGCATTGATTTGGAAAGTTTGCCTATAAACAGACAGTTTTATACAAAGAGACAGAAATCCTAGTAAGAGGAAATCATCGTAAAGGTGTACAAAGAGAAACAAAGAAAAACAGCTATGTGGAAATGATCCCATCGAGTTTCAATTATGTTATTGCCCCTTGTCTTTAAGCATCTCACCCCTTTCTGTTGGAAGAAGTTGATTGAACTGATATGTACCCTTTGAACTTGATGTACATAATGATGCTAGCTGTAATTAGATGGGTGATCTAAACGGGACATAGTCATACGCTTCAATCCCTAAATTTTACTTGGATCGCCCTTTCGGATTTTCAGTCCACCGGAATATCCTTTTCTGCCCAAGCCACCTTTTCAGGTTTTCGACTTTCCGGATGTGCATTTTATATATATCCCTAATTTTTGCCCGAACTCTTTTGGTTTTCCGAGATGCCATTATTTTTGCCTAGGCCAATCAACCTAGCGGGTCTCTTTTATGCGTAGTATTTTTAACTATGTTCGTGTTAGTAGGGTATGGAAAATCTTCACTGTCTATGGTGGTAAGCATCATAGCACCGCCAGAAAATATCTTCTTGATCACAAATGGCCCTTCGTATGTGGGAGTCCATTTTCCCCTGGGATCACCTTGTAGTAAGATGGTGCATTTTATGACCAAATCACCGGCCTGGTACACCTGTTGTTTAACTTTCTTATTAAAGTCCTTGATCACGCGCTTCTAATACATCTGACCATGACAAACAGCCGCAAGCCTTTTCTCATCAATCAATTTTATATGGTCAAGCCTAGTCCGAATCTGTTCGTCTTCATCTAAATCTGCATCTTTCATAATCCTTAAGAAAGGAATCTGGACTTCGACATGTAAGATAGCCTCCATACCGTAAACAAGAGAGAACTGTGTTGCCCTAGTTTATGTACATGCTGAAGTGAGATATCCATGAAGAGAGAACGGTAACATCTCATGCCAATCTATGTATGAAACTGTCATCTTCTGTAAAATCTTCTTGATGTTCTTGTTAGCGGATTCCACTGCACCATTCATCTATGGTCGATACGGAGAAGAGTTATGGTTTTTAATCTTGAACTGTGTGCAGAGTTCCATGATCATAGTATTACTGAGATTGGTACCATTGTATGTGATGATCCTTTCAGGTATGCCATATCGACAGATGAGGTTATGCTTGATGAACTGGGCCATAACATTCTTGGTAACGAAGGTAAACGAGGTTGCTTCAACCCACTTCGTGAAATAATCAATAGCAACTAGAATGAAACAATTTCCATTAGACACATTAGGCTTAATATCTCCAATCATATCAATGCTCTACATTGCAAACGGCCAAGGAGCAGTCAAACATTCAGAGGAACCGAAGGCACATGTACTTTGTCAGCATAAATCTGGCATTTGTGATAAGTTCTAGAATGATGATGGAAATCAGTTTCCATGGTAGACCAATAATAACCCGCTCTCAAAATTTTCTTAGCCATTGTATGCCCATTGTAGTGAGTACCAAAGACTCCTTCGTGCATATCTTCCATAATCTTCTCAGCTTCCTTCTTGTCTACACAATGAAGCATAGTCGAATAGTGGTTATTGTGATACGGTGGCAGAACCGACTATTAATACTGGTTTTACATTTATGTTTGCAAATTTTGCGGTAAGCAAGAGTCGCCATCGACTTTTCTTTTATCCAAATTAAGGAAAGGGTGAAAAGAACAGAAAAGGACCTTTTCGAGAATTTTCTGAGTAAGGGGGGTAGATTATGGAAAGGGAAGGTGTTAGCACCCTTTCCATCCATAGTTTTATATGAGCTCTTAGATGCTTAGCTCATTTTTTAAATACCTTGTGCTTTGTGTTTTTGAAAAGAAGTAGTTTGAAAATGCCTTAGTGCGGCGATTCGCTTTATGATAACTCTTGTATCAGTCCTCAAGAGTGTTGACAAAGAGAATGTTTTTGAAAGTGTTTTTGAAATGTTTTTTTGTGTAGGTGCAAAAGATTGTTTTGAGCAAGCATCTAACAATTATATACTTGTACTCGAAAAATTCGTTATTTTCCTCTTTTCCTTTAGACAGTGCTATCCTACTATTAGTGAGTAGGTAGCCCTATCGTTGGATGTATGAGGGACATTCGAAGGGCCGTTTTTTATAGTCACAAAGGCAACTTGGCAAAAAGTTTTAGTAACTACCCTAGGGTTCTAAGATCATATTTTTTACCAAGGCAACATCGAGAGGGTCATCGAGGGACTTATGATCTTTTTGAACCAGAGGGTAGCCACTAAAACCTCTCACGTTTCGAGAGTTGTGACTATTTTCTGAAGGCAACCAAAGTGGGGTACCCTATAGGTGTATATGTCCAATGTGTGTTATGTCCAGTTATTTTTATCTTTTTTGTTAGGTTTGCTAGCATTTTGTTATTAGTATTTCCATACAATCCTATTAGTCATACATCTAGCAGTTAATATGAAAAGCAGTAAAAATGCAGAAAGTAAGGGTCCTACGCTATTACAACCAAATAGAAAGACAAGAAAACTGTAAAAACAAAGAATAAAATAAAGAAGAGAAATGAATTCTTTGATCCAGGCCATTGACTCCTTAGATTCACCCTTCTTTTTCCTTCTTTCGATTGGGCTTGAGAATTGATGTGAACAAGCTTCGATTTGCACCTTTTCCTGCCTCCTTCGACTGAGTTTGGGAATGGTATGGGCAACCTTCGATTTACACCTTCTCTATTTCTTTCGATTGAGCCAGGGAGTGGGCATGATCAACCTTCAATTGCAAACTCCTCTACTTCTTTCCATTTATATTATGAAGTAACATGGACCTATAGAGCAGCATGAGTGTATATCCTTCATTCACACTCTTTTTGTCTTTCTTTTGAATCTGTACAGGTTAGTTCCAATAAGAAAAGAAAACAAACCAAAAGGGAAGAAACGAAGAACATAACTAAGAGGCTATATACATATTATGCTGAAACGAAAAGTAAGTAAAAGGCTATTTACATGTCATGCTAAAACGAAAGATGCGAGGTCAAGGGGACTTACCTTGCTTAAAACTGGAACTTGGGGGAGGGGGGGGGCTAGAGTTGCTAGATGCTCTTGGATTCGAAAGGAGAGAGGAAAGTGTGGTGTGATCTGATTGAGTTTTGAGAGTTTTTGGTGTGCTTCTCTTAGGCTGTGTATGTGTGTAAAAGAATATGTGTGTATGGTTCCCATGGGCTTATGTCCCCAGTCTATATGCGTATGTATGTGGTCTTCTCATATAGAGGGGATGGAGGGGACAAGAGGAAAAAGGAATAAATAGACATTAAGTTGGTGTTTTAAGGCCATAAATATCACTTTGAATACTTTTCCAAAGACATGGCTTTTTGTCCCTTTTTGAATTTGCTATGAACCTGGACACATTTGATTTTCGAATGCCCTCTTTCGAATGACTATGATTGCCTCCTCCGAATGGCTCTGATTTCCTCCTTCGAATGGCTCTGATTCAGCTCCTTCGAATGGTTCTGATTGCCTCCTTTGAATGGCTCTAATTCAGCTCCTTCGAATTGCTCTGATTCAACTCCTTCGAATGGCTCTGATTCAGCTCCTTTGATGGAGTCCATCCACATCAATTCGAATTTCTCAGATCTTTGATGACTCTGAATTCAAAGTTTTCCCTTATCAGAGTTTCTTTAATTAAGTCAATATATGCATCAATTTAAATTGCCCAGAATTCTCTTTGTCAGAGCATTTGTCCTTTTTGATGACTCTGGATTCAAATTTGTTCAGAGTTTCCTTCATTAGGGCTTCTTCGATTGAGTATACTTGCCCTAGCTGCTTGATTCAAATAACTCAAACGAAAACTTCAATCTGGCCAATCGAAAACCTCTTTTTTCACAACCTTCGAATGCTAATGCACAAAAGTCCTAGGTCTGGCCACATGTAGGACCAAGACCCATTATAAGACAATCTTGTATTTAGTAACTATGTGTCTCCTTCGAATGTCTCAATGTGTGTCCTTCAAATGGACCTTTGGAGTGCTCTTTCGAAGGGGTCATATTGTGTGTCATAGTGTAGAAACTGTGTTGAGGGGTCTTAGCCTTGAGAGCAAACGCATAGGAAGTCTTTTCCTAATGAATTAAAGGCAATCATAGAAGAAACCTTTTCCCTTGTGAATTCAAGACAAGACTGAGGAAGCCTCTTCCTTGTGAATTAAAGGCCAGTTGAGGGAAGCTTTTGACTTAGCGAATCCAAGGAAAGCATGAAAAGGCCTTCGCCTAGTGAGTCGAATCAAGCATGGAGGAGGTATTTTCCTTGTAGGTAGAAGGAAGCTCTTTTCCTAGTGGATTTGAAGGAAAATCTGAAGAAGTCTTGGCCTTGTATGTTGAAGGCAAATCTGAAGAGGAGCCTTTGACTTATGGAAGCTTTGTGAACTAGGCTTGATCGAAGGAGGCCCAGGGCTTCATCGAAGATAATGTGAAATCAACTTGATTGAAGGGGGTCCAACACTCAAACGAAGTTAGTCAGTCAAGTTTGTATCGAAGGGTTTAGATGCCCAATCGAAGACTAGTGAGTCAAGCTTGTATCGAAGGATGCCAAACACCTAATCAAAGACTAGTGAGTCAAGCTTGTATCGAAGGATGCCAAACACCTAATCGAAGATTACTAATTAAGTCATGATCGAAGAGTGCCAAATGCCTAATCGAAGTACCTTATCCCAATGTCAATCGAAGACATCTTGTTTATCCTCCAAAATTTACATTTTCTTTAAGCAAGTGTTTGTGACCAACCATGTGGGAGACAATCTCGGAAAACATGAGAGGGCAAATTTTGGGGTACAACAGTTGCGCTTGTACAAAATTCCGTTACTCGTAAGGAAATTGGTCGAGAACCTCCGTAAGAATTTCTTATCATTAATAGATGCCCCTTCAGGATACTCTTGATTCTCGAGGTATCTTTCACTTTGTAGTATCAAGGTTTTTCTTCTACTCCATCAGTATCAACTTCGTAGTGATATGTCGGTTCATCTAGTCTCTCAATAATAATTTGAGGAGCTTCATTATCCCATCTAACTTTGAAAATAGACGACATGGTAGCTAATGTGTCTGCCAATTAATTCTCTTCTCGTGGAATATGTTCAAAAGTGTTTTGTTCGAAGTATGGAATTAACGTCAACACATGCTCTCGATAAGGAATGAGATTTGGATGCTTTGTATCCCAATATCCCTTAATATGGCTGATTATTAGGGTCGAGTCCTCATATACATTCAAAAATTTAATTCTTATATCAATAGCAGCCTTGATACCCATGATGCACGCTTCGTATTTTGCCATGTTGTTGGTACAGTCAAAACATAATCTAGCGATGAAGGGCATATGGAAACCCATGGGAGAGACAATCACAACACCAATTCCATTACCAAGCGCGAAAGCTCCATCAAAAACCAGAGTCCATCAGGATCTAGGCTCAGGTCCTTCATACGGCCCAGGTTCTTCATAATCAGTAACTTACATAATATTCTCATCTGGGAACTCAAAATTCATATATTGATAGTCATCTATATCAAGATGAGCCAAATGATCTTCCAACACACTTCCTTTGATTTCCTTCTGAGTAGTGTACTAAATGTCGTATTCTGTCAAGACCATTTGCCATCTTGCTATTCTTCCGGAGAGAGCGGGCTTCTCGAATATGTATTTTATTGGGTCCATCTTAGAGATCAACAAGGTAGTATGAGTCAACATATACTGTCTTAGTCGGCGAGAAGCCCATACCAAAGTGTTACAAGTTTTCTTAAGCAGTGAGTATCTTGTTTCACATTCGGTAAACTTTTTCATAAGGTAGTATATTACATGCTCTTTTCGACCAGACTCATCATGTTTCCCCAATACACACTCCATTGAGTTCTCTAACACTGTTAAGTATATGATCGAAGGTCTTCCTTCAACTGGTGGCATCAAAATCGGAGGTTCCTGAAGATACTCCTCGATTTTATCGAAGGCTATCTGAAAATCGTCATTCCACTTTACTACCTGATCTTTCTTTAATAACTTAAAGATTGGCTCACAAGTAGCGGTCAAATGGGAAATAAATCTGACAATGTAGTTCAATCGTTCTATGAAAGCTCTGACTTCCTTTTCCATGTGGGGAGCTGGAATTTCTTGAGTAACTTTAACCTTGGTGGGATCAACTTCAATACCTTTACCACTGACGATGAAACCTGGAGTTTACCGAATCTTACCCCAAAGGTACACTTCTTTGGATTTAGCCTCAACTTATACTTCTTCAACCTCTCAAACAACTTGTGCAAGTGATTAAGGTGCTCTTCTTCAGTCCGGGACCTAGCTATCATTTCATCAACGTAAACCTCTATCTCGTGATGGATCATATCATGGAACAAGGCTACCAAAGCACGTTGATATATTTCATCGGCGTTCTTCAAACCAAAAGGCATAACTTTGTAACAGAAAGTGACCCACTGTGTGACAAAAGTAGTCATCTCCATGTCTTTGGGTGCCATTTTGATTTGATTATAACCAGAGAAACCATCCATGAAAGAAAATACTTTCTTTTGAGCGGTGTTGTCAACCAGAACTTCAATATGTGGAAGCGGAAAGTCGTCTTTGGGGCTCGCCCTATTCAAATCCTTATAGTCTATACACATACACACCTTACCATCCTTCTTAGGTACTGGAAATATGTTTGAAACCCACTGCAGATAGGATGTAACAGCTAAGAACCATGTGTTGAACTACTTCATGACCTCAGCCTTGATCTTTTCAAACATCTTGGGACGCATACGACGAGCCTTCTGTTTTATAGGGGGACAACCTTCCTTCATCGATAGACGGTGAACCACAATATCAGTATCGAGCCCTGACATGTCTTCGTACGATCAAGCAAAGATCTCAACATAGTCATGCAACATCTGGATTAATCTCTTCTTAACATTGTCTTCTAGGTTGTCACCTATCTTGATTTCTCTCTTGTTTTCTTCAGTACCCAAGTTCACAACCTCGACTGGCTCCTCATACGATCATATGGATTTTTCTTCTTGCATTAAGAGCCTAGCAAGCTCTCCGGGTATTTCACAATCTTTCTCACCTTCGTCCTCGGTTTGGTAGATCGGATTTTTGAAGTCATAATTGGCAATAGCATAATTGTTATCAATGGGATCCAGGGTGGATATGGATCCCCTGATACTGGAACCATGTTTGCAACCCACTGCGGATAGGATGTAACAACTAAGAACTCCGTGTTGAACTGCTTCTTGACCTCAGCCTTGATCTTTTTAGACATCTCGGGACGCATACGACGAACCTACTATTTTATAGGGGGACAACCTTTCTTCATCGGTAGATGGTGAACCACAATATCAGTATTGACCCCTGACATGTCTTCGTACGACCAAGCAAATATCTCAACATAGTTATGCAACATCTGGATTAATCTCTTCTTAACATTTTCTTCTAGGTTGTCACCTATCTTAATTTCTCTCTTGTTTTTTCAGTACCCAAAGTTCACAACCTCGAATGGCTCCTCATGTAGTCGTATGGCTTTTTCTTCTTGCATTAAGATCCTAGCAAGCTCTCTGGGTATTTCACAATCTTTCTCACTTTCGTCCTCGGTTTGGTAGATCGGATTTTCGAATTCATAGTTGGCAATAACATAATTGTTATCAATGGGATCCAGGGTGGATATGGATCTGTAATTTGTTGTGTGGGTGTGTGTAAGAACATATAGCCATTTTGGAAGCAAATAAAGTAAAAGAAAAATAGAGAGTGCAAAATTTGAATGCAAACGTCCAATGATTTATTAAATGAAAATATGTTGATGAATAATGACAACCCTAACAAATGGACCATTGTGCCCCGGGTAAGGCACACGGCTTTAAGTTTATTGTTTAAATTACCTAACCAAAAAAACTTGAAAGTAAGAAATAGAAAATAACATTTACTCCTGACTAAAGGAGATTTGTATAACGCCTTCAGCCTTCCAATTGTTTAGCCCACTGTCGGTAGTAGGGAAGATCCAATTGTACATGTTGCATCCATTATCATTGTCTTCCACAACATTGATATGATTGTTGTGAACTCTGTTACTGTTGATGCAGAATAACGGTCTCCCAGAATTTGCACGAGCACGACGGACATCCCTCTGAGCCTGAGCAGTGAAACCCAAACCAAACTTATCTGTCTTGTAAGGAATATCGGGAAGGTGACCCCAAATGGTGCAACCACCTTCTTCAACCACATCCCTGTCGTCTTTTAGAGAAGCCATTTTTATGGGGTTTTAGGAACAGCAAGAGCAGCTTAATCCATAGGGGTTGTCTGAGAAACAGCTTCAAAGGTTTGGCAAGGAGTCTCGACGAATTCACCATCCATCTCGACATACTTGAAAGAGTTCAAATGGCTCACCATATATTCTTCTTTGCCGCAAACTGTAATGATCTTCCCCTTTATAGGATACTTCAATGTCTGGTGTAGGATAGAAGTAACAGCACCTACCCCATGAATCCAAGGGCGTCCCAGAAAACAAGAATAGGCTGGAAGAATATCCATCACATAGAAATTAGATTAGAAGACCTGAGAACCTACTTTGATGGGAAGATCAACCTCTCCATGCACCATTCTCTTCGAATCATCAAAAGCTCTTACCACAATATCATTGGGTTTTAGAACAATCCCTTCACAATCAAGTTTGTTTAAAGCCGCTTTTGACAATACATTTAACGAGGAACCTATTTCTACCAACACGTGAGATAAGGTAGTGCCCCTTCACTCAATGGAGACATGTAGGGCCTTATTATGATTCCTTCCTACGGGAGTTAAGTCTGGGTCAGAAAAGTCTAGCCCATTATCAGTCGTCAGGCTAGAAATATGATTTTCAAACTGATCAACAGAGATTTTTTGTGGTACATTAGCAGATTTTAGGAATTTCACCAAAGCCTGAGCATGGGTTTCGGAGCACAACAACAGGGATAACATAGATATTTTAGAGGGTGTCTTCCCTAACTATTCGACAATCTTGTAGTCACTCTTTTGGATAATCTTTAATATTTCCTCCATATTTTGTTTGGAGGGGTCTTCAATAGTAACTTCTTAAAAGGAATCTTCTCAAATATAATCTCACGGTCATCCATCAAACACTGAATACCTTTTTTCAGCAATGCATAACCATTAGATTAGGATTCACAATAGTAGCAGTCTTCAGCATAACCTGGAAATAAATCGGCTTGCAGTAGCTTCTCCTTAACAATCATCAAAGGAGTAGTCATATCATTCACAGTAGAAACATCTTCAATAGCATTAACACCCTTGTCATGGTTAGGCATGGGTGCAGTAATCACATTAGGATTCTCAGGAGGATCAAATTCAATTTCCTTATCATCGATCATGTCTTGGATCTTATTCTTCAGTGCCCAACAGTTGCTAGTGTCGTGCCCGGGGCTATCAGAGTGGTATGCACACCTTGCAATGGGATTGTATCGGGGAGAGGAAGTGTTGGGATTCTAAGGAGGTTCTCTTAATGTAACCAGCCCTGCCTTCAACATGTGTTGTAATTCTTGTGACAATGGCATGTTGATCTTTGTAAAATGTCTCTTAGGAACCTTCTGCCTACGCTGATTATTTTGTTGTTGTTGCACTAGTGCGGGATGGGAGATCAGTATTTCCCCCACAGATTGGTTGCCGTCACTCTTATTACGACCCTTCTATCCGTACACAACATTTGATTCTCTCTTCCCATTATAAGCCTTCTTTATAGTATTTGAAGATGTGGCCACTTGAATTTTACTGCTCCTAATTCCATTTTCCACATGTTCCCCTGTCAAAATCAATTCAGTAAAACTAGTCAAGAACTTCCTACCAGATGATTATAGAAAGGATTTGTCAGTGTGCTCATTAACATGTCAACCAACTCTCTAACAGCCAAAGGAGGTTGGACTCTGCCCACAAGATCTCTCCACTTTTAGGCATACTCTTTAAATCCTTCATTAGAGTCCTTGGACATACTTTGTAATTGCATGCAGGTTGGTGCAAGATCAGCATTATACTGGTATTGCTTATAAAAATAAGCAGCCAAATCTTCCCAAGTGTGAATATTTGTCCCTTCTAGTTGATAGAACCATTCCAACTGTGTTCCAGAAAGACTCTCTTGAAATAAGTAAACCCACAGCTTCTTATCAGCAGTATATGGTTAGATTTTCCGAACATAAGACCACAAATGCAGCTTTGGAAAAGAAATGCCATCATACTTGGAAAAGACATAAGTTTTGAATTTAGGAGGGATAACAACTCTTGAAACCAGACCCAAATCATCAAAGTTCAATCCAGGCACCTTTTGGATTTCCATAGCTCTCAGACGTTCTTCCAGCAGCTTATACTTTTCATCAGAAGGGGGATACTTCTCATCTAAGTAATCATCTTCCTCTTCATCGGGACATTTTTTAGAACCGGGATTGCTTCTTTCAGTCTTCACACTCTTACTGTCTTCATCCTGCTTATCATCTTCATCAGATGGGATATCGAGATATCGAGCTTGCTTGACAGGACCTCTGAACCTTCTTCCCATGTTAAGAACACCAATCATTTTCTTTGTCTTCTTCCTCTTCTCACTGATGACAAGTACTTTCAATTCTTCCTGCCCCTTGGCTAAGTTCAAGAACATCTGTTGAAAATGGGCATTCTGAGCTTGGAGATCTTTAACTGTTTGTTCAAGATCCATTTTTCTGCTGAAATAAACAGCAAGAAGATGAGAAATCCTGCCTTGAAAGTACCTATTATGTAATGAGATACATGATATGTAGATGCAAATGTAATGTTTTCAAGGATCTCGCGGGATTAAAAAAATTGAAAATGAATCTGGTCGTAGCTTTGACTTGTGGAACTTTGAGTCTTTATTTTTGGATGTCCTTCTATAGGAATCAAGCTCACCATATCAAGGGGATCCTAGCCTCAGACTCAAAAGAACGTACTTTGATCTTCAACGACATCCGGTTAGAGGAAAATAAATCCTCTTGCCCCTTGCTAGCAATTTGACTCATGATAATCCTGGATTAAAGGTCCCTAAGATCTTTAAAATGGTTAGTAAAAATGTCATGTCATGATGATATGATGTTATGTTTATGTTTAAACAAGCAGCAAACACAAACAAATCACACAAGAGCCTTAGTTTTAAAGGCTTGCATGAGGTCCATAGGTAAGTACCCTTATCTATTGAAGTTAAGTTGGCTCAACCTGCCCTAAAATAGTAACCGGCTTCTAGGAATCTCATATCATGGATCCTTCTCGAAGGTTTTATTTTATTATAGGAACTGACTTACCACCAAAACATTCTATGAGTCGAATCTCAATGAGTGTAGCATCGAGTATCAACCAACTTTGGACTACACAAAAGTAGGCCATCTCACTACCTTCTAACGGCTAATATGGTTCAATTAAGGTTCTAAATGTTAGTTAGTGCTAATGACACCACACAGGAGCCTAATGTTATCCTCGACTGAATCAAGGGACATAAGTATGATCTAAAGTGTCGCACTAACTGTAGCCATTACTTCAACCATATCGGTCTACGCTATACAGTTTTCATGATTTATTGCTACTTACCTAAGGCATCCCTAGATCCGGGTGTAGGATCTTACAAGTAAATAAACCCAAGCAAACCCTTAAATTTAAAGCAAGCAAAGAAAACAGTAAAGCAAGTAAAAATGATCTAACCCTAAGGTAACCCTTTTTTTTTCAAGTAATCCCCGTCAGAGTCTCCAGTTTTGTAATATGGTGGGAGAACAGACTTTTTTGGTTTTATCCAAATGTGCGGATAGCAAGAGTCGCCACCGACTTTTCTTTTATCCAATATTTAGGAAAGGCGAAAATAACAGGAAAGACCTTGATAGATTTTGAATTCGAGGGGTAAGTTATGAAAAGGGAAGATGTTAGCACCCTTTTCATTCGTAGTTATCTATGGGCTCTTAATTTCTAGCTCACTTTGAAAACTTGCTTTGTGTATATGGTTTGAAAATATTTTGAAAAGCCAAAGTACGACCAACTTTGTAATGGTTCTTGTATCAGTCTTCAAGAACGCGTACAAAGTCTTTGAAAATATTTTGTTTGAAAAGTGTGAAGTGTAAAAATGTTTTGTTTGTGAGAAAAGTTGTGAGCAAGCAATTAGGAGTTTCTTACCCATTAAAGTCTTTCTTATTCTTTTCCTTCTCCTTTAGAGATAGTGTTATTCGTACCATTGGTTGGTAGGTAGTCCTATCTATTGGATGTAAAGGGACAAGCGAAGGTTCATCGTATGGTCCTCGAAGGTAACATATAGAGATACTTTAGCAACTTATCGGAGGGACTAGATCATTTTTCGTAGGCAACGTCGAAGGGTCATTATGGGACTATGATATTTATTCGAAGGGACTTTTCTAAAGTATCCCTATTTTCGAGGACATGACCATGTTTTCGAAGGCAACAAAAAGAGGTTACCCTAGAGGTGCAATGTGTGAATAGTGTGTTCAGTTCAGTTATTTGTTTGTATTAGGGTTATCTATCGATTGTTTTTAGATCTGGCTATACACGCCTAATTACTAGCAGTATAATATATACAGAAAAGTAAAGGTGTGAAAAGTAAATCCTAAGCTATTACAGGGCTTTGGGGCAATTACATAAAAAAAGATATGGAAAATAAAGTGTGGAAATTAAACCCTAGACTACTACACCCCGTAAGCAGTTACATAATAGAAAAAATGCGAAAAGATAAATCTAAATTATTACAAGAAAATGTTGTGCGTCCTATACAATTTCTCTAAGAATTTAAACGCAAAATAAAAAAATATTTTAAAAAAATGTTTGAATGTGATTTATTTTTTTAGAAAATAATTTGATGTTAATTAAATAGTTAAAACCCTAAGTCTAATTAATTTTAATTGATAAAAATACTAATTAATTTAATTAATTAATAAAATAAAATAAATTCAAGAATTAATTATTAGCTAAAAACCTAAACCTAATTTGTTATGTTTTTGAAAAAGAAATTAAATTTTGATAGAAGTTAATAAAAAAATAATTAAGAAAAAATAGTGAAATTAGGGTTAGTAAAGTAATGAGAGAGAAAAAGTATGGGGTGGGTGTTGAATCCACGCCCCCTAGGGTATCAACGTGCCTTTTTACCACTGAACCACATTGCTGCTTTGGTGTTTAGGAATGGGAATCAATCAAGATATGATAACCTGCACGTTACTTTGTAAAATAAGCAAAAAATAATGTAAAAGGCTAGGATCGAACTCATGCCCTTCATGATACGCGCGCGCCTGCTTGCCAACTGGGCTATTTTGTTCATCTTTTGTTAGAACACAAACCAATAATTATATAATATAGAAAAAACATTAAAATCAGAAGGCGCCGGAGCCCTAGCTCCGGTCGTCTTCTCCGATAAACTCTTTCACCAAAAACCTGCAAAATATTAGAATCAAAGAAAATAAAAGACCCTATCTCCCTAAATCCATGGTGGCGAGTTCATTGGTGGTCTTATTTTGGCCTGAAAGTGTTTGTATCGTGAGATACAAGAATTCAAGAGCTTCGTGTCCTAACCATGGTGCTTTCTGATTCCTGCGTCAAAACTCAAAGGCAATGGTTCTAAAACATACCAAATATCTGTATGAACATGTATGAATACTTATAAACGATTTACAACATGAGAATTAAGAGTTTGTAATTGAGAAATTTTACATAAGCGGAGCAACTTAGTCTACATGTTCTAGGATGTTTCAAGCTTCAAGAAGGATTGGAATGAGTTCATGGGAACTTCAGGAATAAGTTTGGATGCTTGGTTTCGATTGAAGTGGGCTGCAAATAG
Source organism: Vicia faba (assembly GCA_948472305.1). Taxonomy (NCBI): domain Eukaryota; kingdom Viridiplantae; phylum Streptophyta; class Magnoliopsida; order Fabales; family Fabaceae; genus Vicia; species Vicia faba. The sequence continues at coordinate 224,844 of CATIWC010002219.1, read as the reverse complement.
GGTTTTATGTTTGCCCTAGTTTGAGAAATTTTGAGATTTTTGAGAGTTCTTGTAGGCAGTAATTCATGTTCCTTTGTGGTCTGAATGTGATGAGCATTTATAGGACAAAGTTAGGTCAACAAAATTTGGACCAAATCTTGTATGATTATGGCATAATATTTAATTTGATTTTTGCATGAAAAGTTTCTTCTTTTTTTATCCAAATCCAATCTTTATGATCCCACACGATTTTTTTCAGCATGGTTATGTGATATTGGACTCATGATTTGATTCAAAATAGATCTCCACACCTTGTATCATTTATTTAATATTTTATTTGATTTATTTTTATTTTAAATGAATAGAATTCAAAATAAATGAAATAAAAAATAAATAAAATAATGTATGAATGGACTTATGGGCCCCCTAACACGTTACAAACATGTTTGAATCTCAAAAGTTGGGCCCATTAGTCCAAAAGTCCAAAAGTGTTCAATTGGGGTTTCATGAAATTTCACAAAATTTCCTAACTTATGCAACTCATAGAAAGCTCAGGATATCCCATACAACTCTCATGATGATCATTTTTCCATTTGAAGAACTTATCTTGATGTAAATTGCTTTGACAAAAAGTGTCTTTTTGTTGATTTTTAAAATGACCTGTAATATTTTGGCCTATATCTATCAAATGAAGAATTTTTAGACTTGAACTTAGACACACAAAGTTGTAGATGATTGAACTTCCTTCAAATTAAGATTTGGTTGAGAAAAATCTGATTAAGTATGTGAAAGTTATGTTTGGTCAAAATCCAATTGACTTCTCCTAAGGAAAACCCTAATTTAGCAACTTTAGACTTTTGATGAATCCTTGAGTTTTCTTGATGAATCATGTTAAAACCTTGATAAAATGATGAATGTGACTTAAAAATATTGATGTTGACCAAAAATTTTGAAGTTTGACTATATGTTGACCACAATTGACTTTTTATACAACACAGTTGATTTTCAATCATTTGAGCAATTGACTGAGCAAATTTGTGATGCAAGGCTTGAAACTTAACATAAGGATTCTTTGAAGCATATGATGAACTATGAAACTCATTTTAGACATTAGAAGCTTAATTTACTTTGAGAAAACCAAAACCCTAGTTATAGGCAACTACTTAGGAGGAGGACTCATCTGATCATTCTTGAGTTGTCTTGAATACTTGATAACCTTAGGAGCATGAGAAAGTCTATTGAGAATGAGAGGGAAAATTTTTGGCTACAATAGTATGCAACACATGAGAGTCCCTCTCTCCCTCATAGTACGAGTGTGAAGAGAGTGCAAAATATCTCCAAGCAAAGTAGGCACAGGATTATGAGTAAGAAATATTTTGATGGCGTTCACATCTATGAATTAGACTGGATTAGGGAATATTACCAAACCATACATCAACAGAGCCAAGATCTCCTCAAAAGCATGAAAACTCATAGAATATAGAAACAAATGAGCTTTCTCTATCAGAAATCTAGAAAGAAGACCTTTAACTCCACATCTTGTTTTCCAATTAGATACAATGTCTGACTGCTTCAGATGTAAGGTTGCTGCAATAACTTCAGGTGTTGGAACTTTCACTAAACCGGTGAGGGTGTCTGACAAAGAATAGGTACTCCAAGTAGCTTAGAGAACTCTTCCATTATGGGCACCAATTGATAATCTGGGAAGGTAAAACAGTGATTTTTAGGATCAAAGAACTGGAACAGAACACTCATCATGTCTTCTTCAAAACCCGAGGTAACCAAACTGAGTAGATAACCATACCTTTTGGTGAATTGAGAGTTTTCGAGAATCTTTGAGACTAACTCCTTAATCTTGGAAGGTACCCTTACAAAGTTGATTCGGATAGTGTTTCTGCGAGCAGGGGCCATAACCTGCAACAAAAAACAAAGATAAATCACTAGGTCCTTGAAATGGTTAGTGAAAATGTTAATATGATATGATGTCATGATGTTAAGTTCATGTTAAATAAGTAGAAAACGCAAACAAGTCACATAAGAGACTTAAGTTTGAAGGCTTGTATGACGTCCATAGGTAAGTACCCTTCCCCACTAGAGTTAATTTGGCTCAACCTATCCTAAAATGGTAATCGGGTTCTAAGAAACGCATATCACAGATCTTTCTCGAAGGCTTTATTTTCGCATGCAACTGACTTTCCACCAAAATATCCCGAAAGTTGAATCTCAATAAGCATAGCCTCGAGTATCAACCAACTTCGGATTGCACCAAAGTCAGCTATCTCACTACTTTCTAATGGCCAAGATAGGTCAATAAAGATTCTAAAAGCAAGTTAGTGTTAACGACACTGCGCGGAAGCCTAATGTTATCCTTGACTGACTCAAGGAACATTAGTACAAACTAAAGTGTCACACTAAGTGTAGCTATCATGTTAACCATATCGGTATATGTCATATAATCTTTATGATCTATTGCTAATTACCTAAGTAATCACTAAACAAGCCCTTGGTAACCCCTCTTTTTGAGTTTTAATGTCCCCAATAGAGTCGCCAGTTCTGCAATATGGTGGGAGAGATGACTTTTTTATTGTTATCACAAATATGCGGTTAGCAAGATTCGCCATCGACTTTTCTTTTATCCAATATTAGAAAAGGTGAAAAGAACAGGAAAGATCTTTGAAAGATTTTGAGTTCGGGGGGTAAATTATATAAAGGGGAGGTGTTAGCATCCTTTACATCTGTAGTTATCTATGGGCTCTTAATTTCTTAGCTCGCTTTCTTTTTGTGTGTGAATTGTTTGAAAATATTTGGAAATGCCAATGTAAGGCAGACTTTGTAATAATTCTTATATAAATCCTCAAGAATGTATACAAAGTGTTTCGTAAAATATTTATTTTTTTGAAAGTTTGATGTGAGAAAATTTTTTGTTTGTGAGGAAGCATTCAAGAGTCCTATCCACCAGGTTTTTGTCTTTCCTACTCTTTTCCTTTTCCTTTGGAGATATTATTATCCGTACCATTAGTTGGTAGATAATCTTCTCTATTGGATGTGAAGGGAAAGTCGTCGGGTCATCGTATGGTCATAGAAGGTAAAATGTAAGGGTACTTTAGAAATTGTATCGGAGGAACTATCATCATTTTGCTCATAGGATCATCCAGGGACTAGATCATCTTTTCGTAGGCAACTCGACGGACATCGAGGGACTATGATCTTTTGTATCTTAGGGACTATGATGATTGTATCGAGGGTCTTTTGCTAAAGTATCCCTATTTTCGAGAGACATGACCAATATTCGTAAGGCAACAAGAGAGGTTACCCTAAAGGTGCAATTGTGGTTGTGTGTTTATTCACTTATTTAGTCTTGAGAATTAGGTTTTCTATGTCCAATTATTAGTCTTTCCATGCAATCCTAGTTACTAATCATAGCATAAAAATATAAGTGTGAGAATATAAATGTCCTACGTTATTAAATCCTCAGAGCAGATGCATAATAAGAAAAAAGATGCGGAAAATAAATCTACGCTATTACATTAGAGAGTGCGTCTTGTACACTTGACTAAGAAAATAAATAGCAAAATGTGATACGGTGGCAGAACCGACTGTTTAATATTGGTTTGTGTTTTTTGATCGAAAATTTCGCGGTAAGCAAGAGTCTCCATCGAATTTTCTTTTATCCAACAAAGGAAAGGGTGAAAAGAACAGAAAAAGACCTTTTTCGAGATTTTCTGAGTAAGGGGAGTAGATTATGGAAAGGGAAGGTGTTAGCACCCCTTCCATCCATGGTTTTCCACGGGCTCTTAGGTACTTGCTCATTTTTTAAAATTGTTTGTGCTTTGTGTGTTTTGAAAGATTTTGTTTTCTTTATGGTAACTCTTGTATCAGTCCTCAAGAGTGTGATAAATCATTTTTGAAAAGATTTTTGAAAAGTGTGTAAGTGTGAAAATTTCAGGTTTGAGCAAGTACCTAACAATTATCTACCTACTCGAAAAAGGATGTTCTTTTCCTCCTACCCTTTAGATAGTGCTATCCTACTATTAGTGAGTAGGTAGCCCTATCGTTGGATGTTGAGGGACTATCGAAAGGGACGTTATGGTCATCGAAGGCAACATGTAAGGATATCTTAGCATTCGAAGGGATGGCCATCATATAAGCAACATCGAGGGACAAGATCATTTCTTGTAGGCAACTCGAGGGACGTTAGGGACCATGATCTTTTTGATGACTTTAGTACCAAGGGTCTTTGCTAAGATATCCCTACGTTCGAGTAGGGATGTCAATGGGGCGGGGCGGGGCCGGGGGGACACTTCCCCATCTTTTTCCCCGCCATCAAATTCATTCCCCGTCCCCGTCCCCGATCTCCGTCACGGGGGAATTTCTATCCCCATCCCCGTTCCCCGCGGATCCCCGTTCCCCGCGGGGATCCCCATAGATCCTACATTTATTCATTAATATTTTATTTTTTTAAAATGTTTATATTTTCTATAAAAATAAAAAGCACAAAGAATTCACATATTTATTATGTTATTAAAAAATTTTAGTATTTGACATTTATTATTTTTTATTAAAAATACTAATGGAACACAAAATAATAATATTTTTTTTATAAATTTCTATAAAATGCTATAAAATTCAACAAAATGAACTATAATACTTTTTAAAGTAACAATATGCATAAACAACTAAAAAAATCCAACAACATAATTATGCTTAAAAAACTATACTTCATCAAAACTAATAAGGGATAATTATAAAATTTAGCATCATGAGTATGCTTGAAAAGCTAAAAAATACTTCATAATAAGTCAACTAAAAGCAAAAGTCAACATATCTCTATTTGCTCAATTGATAACACACGTAAAGTAGAAATATCAAAATACTTAAAACAAAGTTACATATAAATAAACTAAAATATTAAGCAAAATATCCAAACAAGTAATGATCAATCATGTCTCTCTTTCCAACTTCTCCTTGCAAGGTCTTCTTCCTCATTCCACAATTAGATATGACTTTCTTTTTCCTACGAAAAGTAAACAATCAATAATTATATTTACTTAAAAAAATACTTTAAAAACTAAAAGGTAATCAACACTAATATGTAAATTACCTTATTATCATCATCATCATCATCATCCATATCTTCATCCACACATTCGAATTGAGTCAACGTTTTTGAATAACCTAAGAAACAAATAGCTAAATTAAAATTTAAAAATCCTTTTCAATGAATCTTGTAAAAGATAAAAATATATTACCTTTTATATCTTTTCGGATCCAATCTTGAGTGCACATCAAAGCCTCTAAAGTGTCTTCCTTCAACCTACTACGTTGTTGACTTAAAACACGACCACTAGTACTAAAGGCGGACTCTGAAGCAACGGTAGAGATAGGAATTGCTAAAAAGTCCCTTGCAATCTTTTGCAAAGTTGGAAATTTCAAACCATTTTGTTTCCACCATCCTAAGATGTCAAAATTTTCCTTTTTTTGTTTATCAAGCAAGACACCATCTTCCAAGTAGGAAGTAAATTCTGACTTGACATTTGTAGTTGAAGTATTTTCCATCACATATTCCGAATAAGCCTTCTCCCAATCTTGACTTGTGACATAAATGTCATCTACCAATGTTGATGCACCAACTTCACTACTTGTAGGAACCATATCATTATTTGGTTGATATTCTTCAACTAAATCTTCACACATTTGTATTACCTTTTCCAATTCTTTGGGAGAATTATTCCCATACATAAGTGGGAAGAAGTAATTAAACAAAGTTATTTTATATCTAGGATCCAAAACAGCCCCTATTGCCATCACCCCATTAATCAAACTCCAATATTTGTCAAACTTCACTATCATACTTCTTGCCATACTTTGTATAGTATCACTAGAAGAATCTTCCCACTTTCTTAAAGCTAATCTTATTTGACAAACTTTGGGAAAATAAATGTTTGATGTTGGATACTTAGTACCCGAGAACAACTCAGTGACACTAAAAAATAATTTCAACTTGTCACAAATTTCTCTTGCCATTTTCCAATCTTCTTCACTTGGTGCACACTTATATTGGGAATCACGGCGTTGTTTTAAACGTTTAAAAACTTGTTCGTAAGGCAATGCAGAAGCAAGCATTAAATAAGTAGAGTTCCATCTTGTTCTACAATCTTGTGCAAGCTTCTTTTCATAAGTCATGTTCAATTGATTACAAGTTTCTTTAAATTTCTCCTCCCTCTTTGGTGTTGCTACCCAAAAACCGACACTTTCCCTAATCTTTTCAATTGAACTAGAAATTGTTTGCATGCCATCTTTCACTATCAAGTTTAATATGTGGGCGCAACAACGCATATGAAATAATTTCCCTTTTAAAATAAAAGAAGAAGGTGACATCTTATCAATCAAATGGTCAATCAGAGCATCATTGGTGCTACAATTATCAACGGTTAATGTTGACAATTTTCTATCAATATTCCAATCCATCAAACAATCTACCAAAAAATCACAAATGACCTCAGCAGTATGTGGCGTAGGGACATAAATGAACCTAAAAATAAATTATAATAAATATCACATAAAATAACTATATTATAATAATAACGTAAATGGAAGGGAGAAGTTACCTGATGATCCGATTCTGCAAAATCCAATTTTCATCAATGTAATGAGCTGTAACAGACATATATCCTTTGTTCTGGTTGCTAGCAGTCCATATATCAGTAGTTATTGCAATGCGGCTTTTATTCTTTGCAAGTATTTTCATTTGCTTTGACTTCTCACTTTCATACAACTTCATTATATCATTCTTCATGGTGTTGCGAGAAACTATCTTGAACAAAGGTTGAAGAGAATGGCTATAATTTCTAAAACCAATATGGTTAACCATCATGATGGGATATTCATGCAATATAATCATCTTCGCGAGTTCATTCCTAGAAACATCTTGATTAAATGTATAATTTCCAACCACAAATGATTCATGTCTGTTTCCGGATTTTTTTTCTGTCACTTTAAGCATGGCTTGTTTTGGACCTCTCTCTGTGCGTTTTGGACATATGCTAATATGATCAAATAAATGTTTAGTACCATTTTTTGTATCACCACCAATTTTCTTATCACAAGATTTGCATATAGCCTTCCAAATGCCTCCTATTTTTTGCCTTTTAAAATAGGGTCAAGCATCTGATTTTAATCCCCTTTTGTTAGGACTTGTAGTGGGTTCAACGGGAGCTTCAGGATCTTGATTTTCTATATTTATTTCATTTGGAGTAGATTGAACTTCCTGTGTGAGTGAAACTCCACTACTTTCTATAGGAACTTCATTCCCTTCCAAAGCAACATTAGGACTATTAGATGATTGAACTTCACCAACCATTCTTTTACCAAAAACCTGGCACACACAAACACAAATTTTAAAAGGCTACATGGAAGTAGAACAAAAATAATAAATATATGAAAAAATAATAAATAAATGAAATAGTAAATACATGAAATTCACACAAAAAATAATTAATAAGAAAAATCTTATATTTCTAAATATATGATGCATTACACATATTTCTAAATATGCCTTATTTACTGTAACTTTTCAATTAGAAATAATAACATATATTAATTAATTATATACATTGAGAATACATTTATTTACCTATATACATGATATATTTACTCGTGTAAAAAGTTATATGTTATTATTTCACTTAATGGCTTTGGTTTTATAATTAGAAATATAAGATATATTTTTTTTTTATGGGTGATAGCATGATATATTATTGTTTATATGTTATTATTTCATTAATAATTAGAAATATAAGATATTTGGTTTTTTTTATGGGTGATACCGTGATAGCATGATATATTGATTCATTTAAAAAGTAATATTTTTTTGTTTAATATAGAAAATTAAATTATAGTGTGATATATTAATAAAAAATAGGAAAAGTATATTTTAATATTTTTTAAGGAAAAACTGACGACATTATTTTAATTACAAATGCATAGTATAGATAAAAAATGAACACAAAAATATTTAAAAGGAGATAAAAATGAGTAATTTTTTGATTATTTTATATTTTTTTAATATGCAAATGATTTGATAACTCTAAAATTTCTAAACAATTTAATTTAAATTTAATCAAAATAATCAACTTTTCCTATAAGCAATTACATGAACAGGTTTATGAGAATCAAGGAGAAACAATCTACTTTTTTCTATAAACAATAATATAAACAGATTTATGAGAATCAAAGAGAAATAATCTATTTTTTCCTATAAATAATTACATGAACAAATTTATGAAAATCAAACCTTATTGATGAAATTGTAAGAGCTGTGAATAATGGAAGCACACCAAATAGAGAAGATGGAATTGGAAGAGGAAGATGAATGGAGAATTGACTGGAGAAGAAAAAAAGGAGTCTAACGTGTGAGACTCTAAATGTCTGGCAGAAGAAAATGAAACGCTTCAACTTTTTTAGGGTCTAATATTTACATTTCTCTCTCTTAATAAATACATGAATATTTATTTATTTATTTTTATAAATAAATATAAAGGAAATGACTAAAAAACCTAATCTAAAATATATATATTAAATTAACTATATTAAAATAATAGGCGGGGCGGGGTCCCCGCGGGGCGGGGGGTGTATTCCCCGTCCCCGTCCCCGAAATGCTCTCGGGGGAATTTTTCTCCCCATCCCCGCCCCCACGGGGGAAAATTCCCCATCTTTGGGGCCCCGAACGGGGCGTTCCCCGCGGGGATCCCCATTAACAGGTCCAAACTGACATCCCTACGTTCGAGGGACATGTCCATTATTTTCTGAGGCAACCAAGTGAGGAGTACCCTAAGGGTGCAAGTATGCAATAGTGATTTTTTCAGATATTTGTCTTGAGATTAGTGATCTAATGGTTAATTGATTAATCTTGTCATACACGCCTAAGTTACTAACAATTTATATACAGGCATATGAGAAATATAAAGTGAGAAATAAAGTTCCTACAGCTATTACAATGCTTCGGGACAGTTATAGTTATATCTGACTTAAAATGTAAAGTGTGGAAAATGAAAATCCTAATTAGGGCTATTACAATCCATAGGCAGATACATAATAATATAAAATGCGCTTGCGATAAAAAAACGTCTAAAAACCTAGTATAAAATTCTTAGTAAAGAAAAAAAATTTTTTTTGTTTTCTTGGTTTTGTTAAAGAAAAATTAATTCTAAATTTAATTAAGAAAAATAAATACTAAATGGAAGAATTAATCTAGGTTATAAAAGAAAAAACTAATCCTAATATATTTTTTTTGTATTTTTTATTAAGAAAATATTGAAACATAAATTAGATCTAATTAATTAATTAAAAGAAAGAGAAAATTATTAATTAAAAATTACTCTAAACTATCCTAATTTTTTGCAATTTTTTATTATGAAAAGAAAATGATTAAATTAAATTCTAAATACTAGTTCATTTTAAATTTAAAAAAAAAAAGGTTAAAATTCAATTAATTAATTAATGAAATTAAAAGTCCATGCCTAATTTTTTTGTGAGTTTTTAGATTATTTAGTTAATTAAATAAAAAAAGAAGACAAAATAAATAATAAAATAAAACAAAATAAAAAATGCCCAAATGGGCTGGGATGCTGAAAGAAAAATAAGGGTGTTGTGGCTGAAATGTCAAGCCCAAATGTTGAAGCCCAAATTGCTTATTTGGATCCAGTGAGAACTGGCCTTGAGGATGTATGATGGATCTCCTTTCAAGACTCTTGGATTCCAGCTTGATTGTGATCTGATGGTCAGATTTGATGATGCATGATGCTCTTCTGGCCATGTAGAATACTAGATCCTGTATAAAATATCATGAAAATGGAAAATTTTGGACCTGGAATTCGAACCCAGGTCCTCTCCCTTCACACAAGCGCGTTTTGCCAACTGATCCAACTGTCCATTCATTAATCAATATAACATAACAATATTATATATAAAAAATAGATCAAAAGTATTCAAAAAAAATGAAGTGCGCGCTGGATTTAAATAAGCCAATGGAGGGTTACCAACACATTGTCTTCTTCCACCCTCTGTCGTCTTAGATTATAATACCTATAGTGACAGTTTTTTTGTCCGTCACTGTAAACCCTGCATTTGAAACAAGCATAATATGCAAAATAAATTTACTTTGAGGCCATGGGTTGATTTTTCTCAACCTCCTAAACACGATAGGGCCCTTAGTTTGGGCTAATTTTTCCTGTTATGAAAATTCCCAATTCTAAGGGTCAAACCCTAGAAATGGTAGTATGCGATTTCGGCACCCAAATTGTAATCAAACTAAATCAAAAGCTTGCAAATGCTCAAAAGGTTAAATATGCATGGTTAAAACACAATGATATTGTATGAATTGTACAAAATGAATTCAAAAAAGGGAAGCAAACCATGATGAATGGAGAACATGTTTGGCAATGCTTCAAGGCTTAGAAATGGTTGGGACAGCTCCAGGGAACCTCCAGGAATTGATTGGGATCTTTTGTTTGGACTAAGGGAGGATAGAAATTGAAATTCAAGTTTTACAACTTTGAACCTTTTTTGGAAAATGTGCAAGGATTCTCCAGGCTGTATCCGTGTTTGGAGTTGGCCAATGGCTTATTTATATAGAGAGTAGTGGGGAGACAAAGAAACAAGGGCAATAACCACCATGATTAGGTGGTTTCAAAACCATGAATGCAAAGTTTTAACCTTGACCAAAAGCATGGAATTTTATCAACTTTTCAAAATTGCATGAATGTAGAGATGTTGGTCTTGCTGCACACGAAATTTGGGGCCTCTCCATGCATCAAACCAAGCCCAAATTATAATGGCCCATATATTTTGCAATAATTTTGATTTATTTGATTTTTAATTAAATAAAATTTATATAATATGCAAATAAAATCAAGACTATGCAAAAATGGTTTTAGGGGCCCTCTATAATCTTAGGAATATATTTGAAGTCCAAGAAAATGAGCCATTGCCTTAAAAGCTCAAATTTGCTCAATGCATATTTCTTGAAATTTCCCAAATTTTCCTAACTTGGACAAGCCATAACTTGCTCAATTTTCATATCATGATGATGATCTTGGAATTTTTGGAAATCCCAAGATGTCTACTTCAATCTCTCTTTTGATAAATTTTGCATTTGAAGATGTTATCTTGATGTTAAAGGTCTTGGAAAAAAGTTGCTTTTATTGACTTTCTAAAAATGACCTGTAATGTATGAACTTGTATCTTTCAAATGGTGCATTTTTTGGACTTGAGGGCTGAAGAGAAGTTGTAGGGAATTAAATTATCTTCAAAATTAGATTTGGTTGGGTAAAATGGATGAAGTGTGAGAAAGTTATGCCTGGTCAAAGTTTGGTTGACTTTTCCTATAGAAACCCTAATTAGTAATTTTTGACTTTTGATGAATTAGGAGCATTTCTTGAGGAATCATGATCAACCTTTGATAAAATGATGGATATCACTTCAAAATATTGATATTAACCAAAAATCTTGAAGTTTGATTGTATATAGGCCATAATTGACTTTTGACCTAGCACCGTTGATTTTAAAGCATTTGAGCAATTGACTGAGCATACTTGTTGTGCAAGGCATGGAATTTGGCATGGATGATCTTGAGGACATATTAGGACCATGGAAAACGTTTGATACCATTGGGGCTCACCCATCTTGATGAAAACTGAAACCCTAGTTGGAAGGCCAATGCTTAGGAGGAGAATTTGTCCGATCAATTCTTGGTCAACCTTGAGCAATTGAGGACCTCTAGGAGTATGTCTTATATGAAAATAGGAGGGAAAATTTTGGGGTACAACACAAAATATGAATGGAAGTGTTAGAAAAATATGTTCAAAACCTTAAGATTATATGTGTTAGAAAATGTATTTTTGGTGTTTATGTAAAAAATAGTTTAAGTGCTAAAAGTAATTAAAAGAAAAACATAATTTCCAATTCTTTTTAATTAATAAAAATATAAAGTCTAATTAGTTAAAGAAAATTAATTGGTTAAGAAATAAACTTAAAACTAATCATGTTTTGAAAAGGTATTTTATGGTTTTTGGCTAATTGGTTAATTAGAAAAATAGATAATTAAATGGAATAAAAAACAAAGGTTAGAAAAATTGAGAAAATAAGATGCATGGGGTAGGGATTAAACCCACCCCCTTTGACTTAAAGGTGATAGCTTCGTCCATCAGGCCATATGCTTGTTTATGATTGAGAATGAGTATCAATCAACATATAATGAACCTGCGTTGACTTGGAAAATAAATAAAATATTTTGACAAAAGAGGGAATCGAACCCACACCCTCTCGTTTAACAAGCATCTCATTTACCACCTAGCCATAGTTGTTTCGCATCAATTCAATAAGAAATCAACAAGAATTGAAAACGCGCGCTAGTGGTGAGGTCATAATGTCTTGAATGGACCAATCAGAGAGAGGGAGAGAGCCACGCATGCCCTTGACCCAGGTCAGCGCGACCACCAATGTTGGTGCCACCTTTTTCTCCAGTGAGACAAAATGCCAAACTTGCGAAATCGAAGCAAAACGAAAAAGAAAAGTATCTCGATCCACTAATTAAGACCTCACGAGCTCAATGGTGGTGTTAGTTTTGACTGAAAAGGCTTGTAGCTAGGGTTTCGAAACTTTGATAGCTTCGAGCCCTACCAATGGTGAATTGCGATACCTACACTCAGACTCAAACAATGGTGCAAAACAATTCCAATCATCAATATGAGCATGAATATATGCATAGAATTCATTTATATTGAATGAATAAGTAGTTTAAAATTGCAAAACACGAACAGATCGGAGATGTTGGGTTAGAGAGTTCTAAGATGTTGTAGGCTTGAGTAGTGACCGGGAACGACTCCTGGAGGTCTCAGGAAGTTGATGGAATGCTCAAAGTTGATTGAAAATTTCTATAGAAAAAGATTACTCGTGCCCTAGTTTCTTTGAAATATTTGAAGAGTTAGGGTTGGCTCTACAAGCTGTTATTCGTCCTCCTTTTGGTCTGAATGTAATGAGTATATATAGAAGAGAAGATTAGGTCAAATTGTGGGCTTGGATACCTCATGAAATCATATCTTTGATTTTGTTTGAAAATAAGTTGAGATCTTCTAAATCCAAGAAGATTTGATTCACAAATAAGTATACACGGTTTGTAGCATAACCTTGGGTCTCCAAAAGATTCAGATCATAAGCCTTTTATGCCTTATACATTAATTTAATATTTATTTGATTTGAATGTACTTAGAGGTCCTCTAAGGTGTCATGAACATTTTTAGACCTTGAAAGATAGGTCCATTAGTCCAAAAATTCAAGTTTGCTCAAATTGAACTTCATGCACTTTCTCCAAAATTGCTCAACTTACACAACACATGACTTTCTCAAATTTTGTCATATTAAGGTGATCTTAGACTTTTTGGAAACCTTAAGATCTCTCCTACTACTTTAATTTTGATTACTTTTTCATTTGAAGTCTTTAACTTGATGTAAATTTCCTTCACAAAAATTCTCTTTTTGTTGGCTTTCAAAATGACCTGTAAAGTTTTGGCTCTTTTCTCTCAAATGAGACATTTTTGGCCTTGAGCTTAGAGAGATAGAGTTGTAGAGAATTGAATTTACTTCAAGATATGCTTTGGTTGAGAAATTTATGATGAAGTATGTGAAAGTTGTGCTTGGTCAAAGTTCAATTGACTTCTCCTTAAGAAAACCCTAATTTAGTAACTTTTGACTTTTGATGAATCTTGAGTTTTCTTGATTAATCATGATCAAACCTTGATCAAATGATGAATGTGACTTCAAAATGTTGATGTTGATAAAAAATATTGAAATTTTATTGTAGATTGATCAATGTTGACTTTTTACCCAATACAACTAATTTTCACTTATATGAGCAATTTACTGAGCAAACTTGTGAAACAAGGCCTAAAACATGACATGAGGATTCTTTGAAGCATATGAGGAACCATGAAATCCACTTGAGGCATTAGAATCTCGGTTTCCTTTGAATAAAAAAAAACCCTAGTTGTTGGTGAATTTCTTAGGAGGAGGACTTGTCTGATCAATCCTTGAGAAGTCTTGAGCATTTGAAATTCTATGAGCCTAAGGGAGTGTCTTGAATTAATTTGTCTTGGATATTGGAAGTAAAATTTTGGGGTAAAACACTAAAGAACAAACAACATTAGACAACTTGGTAGGACGGATTGACCTGTTTTGATACCACTAATGTAACACCCTTCTAAACCCTTCATATTATTCACAAATAATTTAATTAAAAACCACCACACAAGGATGTCACACTTCATAATAGAACAACATAAATACAATCCTGATCCATAACATGGGTTACAACAATTACTGTTATATTCTTCATGAACACACACTAATATAATAGCTAGATAACTTCAATATTTAATTTAAAACATCCTGCAGAATTATCTTTCAAATTTGTCCTCAAACAATATAAAATTCATGACATTAGTTTTGTCAAGAATTAGAATCACAACTGGTTCGACAATCCAAAAATCTTACAAAAACTTCAAAATAGTTATAACAACGAAAATCAAATCAAGCACTCCCAACCCGATGTTACGTATCAGAGCAAGCCACCTCTAAATAACGAAAAACTAATAAATACTCCAAGAGCTATCAACCTTATTGTAGTAAGCTACTCTTGAGTATCAGCGTGTTACTCACGTGGAAGCAACATTCAAATAGAAAGGGTGAGTAATCATAATTAATTATAAAAGATAGAAGGAAAATATTAGTAGTTATAAACGAAATCATCTTATAACAACACATATCATTCATCAACACTTCATACTCATCGGTACATCATAATAGTATTTTAAAAATTTTCATCATAAACCCATCATATAATCACATAGTCCACAATTATCATCACATCACAAATCATCAACAACATTCATGTAATGTCACATAGGATGTTAATGCAACAACATTGACTCAATGCATGTGGTACCAATTTTATAAACACCTGGTTCATCACCATCCATGATCCCCATCATATGATCGATTCCATCTTGGAACCAGAGCACAACATAAATCGCTACCTTCATCATTAGGTAACGCTTAACTAAATCCCCGAACAAGGAATCTAGCTACTCGCACCCAATTTCACAATGGGATTGAGGTTTATCATAAGCAGACCAACGTCCAAAAATGCTATGAAGGTATGGTGCAAAACAACGTCACATATAAGTTCGACCATAACTAGTCAATTGAATCATCATTCACATAAATCATCTTCATATAGCATGTGTATACATTTGAACATGCATATCATTAAAACATCATCATAGTACCTGTGAGTGCAACTTTACTATTAGATGTTTTGTACGATATCAAAACTCGGAAAGCTATCATTTCAGTATTATGGAGGTTATCCTTATGTCTTGTGGCACTCCCTTGCATTAGAGGTCTTATGAATCATTTAAAACAACTTAAAAATTGGTCCCAATCATGAAAAATCAGTTTTTGCACAAAATCAACACTTATGTGTCAACCTGAAATTTTTATGTGTCGACACATAAATTCTGTGTTTCTGCATTTTCTTAAAAGCTTCAGTACGTGTCGACACATAACTTTTCCAGGTCGACACATGTAATATTAAAGCTTTCAGCATTTCTGCTTTAAAACCCAGGAACATGTGTTGATACATATGATTATCAGGTCGACACATGTACTGCATTTTTAAAGCCCATAGCTATTGTTTTGCATGTGTAGACACATAACTTTTTCAGGTCGACACATATTATTTTGTGGGTCATTTTTTCATTATTTTTTCATTCCAAAACTACCCTCTTTTACCTAAAAAGATTCCAACTATAAATATATCATTCATGCATCATTCCAACTTGACGATACCATAAAATTAACCTACATTTCCTCTTCTTATTCAACCTTCCAATCTATGCATACACACCAATATTACATTGTGATGATGTTCCGTCGGGGTGCCATCTAGACGAAGAATTATGGATTTCCAATTGGTTTGGGTTGATTTATAGTAGGGGTCTTCATCCGGAAAAATCATCGGGTTTGTCCTCCAACATCCATGTGAAAAATCTCTTGGAGTGTTTGAAATATTTTCAAGGAACCTTAGAGTGTTTGAAATCTTTTTAGTGAAGTAGCAAGAATTGGATGATAGAATCGGTGATCTTATGTTGATAGTGTGCAATCAGATTTACTCGAGTGAAAAATCCCTTAGAGTGTTTGAAATCTTTGTAAGGAACCTTGGAGTGTTTGAGATCTTTTCAAGGAAGTAACTTAAGCGGAAAATAGGTTACATCTATCGGTCTTGGTCTTGTTGAAGATCAAAAGAAGAGAAGGGGTTGAATCAACATCAAACAGTTATGGTTTGTAGTATTTCTCTTGAATACTTCTCTTGCAACCATACTTTTGCAAAGTAAGAAATTATCCTAATTCCAAATTTGGAATTGGGGGATATGTATCCATAGCGAGGATAATTGGTGAACTTCCTAAACAAATCCTTGTGTCTCTTATCTTTTATTGTTTTACTTACTTTAATCTTCATACATCGATTTGTCAAATAGCATTGAGTAATTTATCGACGCGTAGGAATTTTACGAAACTGTTTTTATTTTTAATTGTGTGTTGAGTTTCTTATAATCACTTTTGATTATAAGTTCATTTTCATATCAACACAACACGAAGGAAATTTCTGAAACATTGATTGCACGCCAAGTATTTGACAAATTGCTTAGCTTGTTTAACTCAAAGGAAAGTCGCAATGTTGTATCTCTTACTTTCATTTATGCTCTATATGCAATGTGTTAAATGTGTTGTTTGATAGATTGATTAGTATATAATTTCTCTCTAATTATTAATGTTTAAATTTCTTTGTTCATTATCTTATAATCACTATGATTGTAAGTGCTTTTGCATATCAACAAATCTCAAAGAAAATTCATAAAAATTTATTGCGCGCCACATGTTTGATAAATTGTCATGTTATGTTTTTAATATGATTTCTTTGGAAATAGGAAACCGCTGTGTTAAATATTAAACCATTAATTGAGATATTATTATGTTGATTTATTTTATCATTATGTTAATTCCATATAGATCGTGCATATTTGAGTTTCCAATAACTAGGTTTGTTTAGACTACAATATTGATCTAGGCCAATTTCCTTCCGCTCAACATTGTTTTTCAATTAAGTTTTAAATAATCATTTTGAAAGGTAATTTTAATTTGGGGATCTATTCCCCCCCCCCCCCCCCCTCCCCCTCCCTCTAGATTCGGTTCCATAGTCTAACAAGTGGTATCAAAGCTCCGGTTAATTATGTGCTTTGAAACTCTTAATAGAAAATGACGTACGAACCTAAAGGGATTTACAAAACAGCACCAAATTTTTTTTCCAGAAGAAAACTATAGTTATTAAAAAGCTTGTATGCATATTTATGTTAATTCATATGACAAGTATATGTGTGATGCTATTACTCTAAACAAATCTAATGGTGTTGTTGTCACATCTAAGCCTGAAGCACTATGGAATAATAGTGATAAGAAAAATTTCATTAAACCTCATTAGTTGTTTGAACGCACTTGGTAATCTTATTTTCAATGAAATTTTTACTAACAAAGTTGTGAGATGTCTTACTAGGAATTGGCAGCTGAAGGTCACCATGATCAAGGAAGCTAATGTTCTTACCACACTTGATATCACTACATTGTTTGGTAAGTTTAAAGAATATGAGCAAGAACTTACTTGCTGAGACAAGCATGAGAAAAAGCTTGAGAAGAAGAATAAAAAGGAGAAAGACACATATATGGAGGAAAGAACAAAGTCTAAAGCTCTTAGGACATCAAGTTCAAATTCCTCAAATTATGTGCACGTAATACGATAGTGATTTTAGTGATGGTGAAGATTTAAATTGTCACTATGGTTGTATTGCCTAAATGCAACCAATTGTTTCACTAATCCCTAAGGACTCAATGAAGATTGAGTACCTAACTTGTCTTGTCATTTTGTAGGAACATTGTGTTAACTCTATGAAGACAATATGGGTTCTCATTTATGGTGGATAAAGGTATATGAACATATTATAATTCTCTTGAAAATGGGGCAAGATGACTGATTATGTGATCTAGAAAGGAACAAAAAGTTTTGTTTTATTGGTAAAAGATGCGTAAGTTATTTTTGATGTTGTATCCGAGAATAATTAGAAAAAGTATTTCACTTTATGATGTAGGTTTATCTTCAAGAGGCATACTCAATGGCACCGAAGAAGGAATCGATCAACCCGAATTGGTGAAACATGAGGAGGAGAAAGATAACTAATATGGAAAGGATGAAAGATGAGAGTTCAATCAAAATGAATGATCATCAAATCAATGACCTTCTTGGATTCATCACAGGGTATGCTTTTGGGTACTTTGTCAAAGTAAAAAGTGATAAGATCGTGTTTTTCTATAACCTTTGTGGCATACTTTGCATTTGGTTGAACTTTCTTTCAAGAGTTCCATATAAAATTCAAGTTCATCATCCGCCATATTTTACGATGAGTTAGTATCGATTTAACTTTTGCTTTGTTAGTAAGTTCTCTCTTTTACTTGTTTAATTCTTGAAATACATGACATAATTGATGTATGGTGTACATATTATGAGTGTTCATTTGCAACATAATTATTAATTGATAATCATAGTGAGTTATTAATTTATATAATTGAAATGCCTTCATCATATTATATTTTCATGTATTTCTTATAAACACTTATGTGTCGACCTGAAATTTCTGCATTTCTGCATTTCCACACATAAATTCTGCATTTCTGCATTTTCTTAAAAGCTTCGGTATGTGTCGACAAATGACTTTTTCAAGTCAAAACATGTATTGAAATATTAAAGCTTTCGGCATTTCTGCTTTAAAACAAAGGCACATGTGTCGACACATACGATTTTCAGGTCGACACATGTACTGCATTTTTAAAGCTTGTAGCTACTATTTTGCATGTGTCGGCACATAACTTTTTCAGGTCAACACATATTGTTTTATGGGTCATTTTTTCATTATTTTTTCATTCTCAAACTACCCTTTTTTATCTAAAAAGAGTCCAACTATAAATATATCATTCATGCATGATTGCAACTTAATGATACCATAAAATTAGCCTACATTTCCTCTTCTTCTTCAAGCTTTCAATCTATGCATGCACATCAATATTACATTGTGGTGATGTTCCGTCGAGATTCCATTTAGACGAAGAATTGCGGATTTCCAATTGGTTTGGGTTGAGTTCTTATAGGGCTCTTCATCCAGAAAAATCATCGGGTTTGTCTTCCAACATCATTTGTTGAATTGAGGGTTTTCGTGCAAGATCGTGCAAGAAGGAATCGTCCATGTGAAAAATCCCTTGGAGTTTTTAAAATATTTTCAAGGAACCTTAGAGTGTTTGAAATATTTTTAATGAATTAGCAAGATTTCTATGATAGAATCGGTGATCATGTGTTAATAATGTGCAATCAGATTTACTCGAGTGAAAAATCTGTTGGAGTGTTTGAAATCTTTGCAAGGAACCTTGGAGTGTTTGAAATCTTTGCAAGGAACCTTGGAGTGTTTGAAATATTTTAAAGTAACTTAAGCGGAGAATAGGTTGCATATATAGGTCTTGGTCTTGTTGAAGATCAAAAGAAGATAAGGGGTTAAATCAACATCAAACGGTTATGGTTTGTAGTGTTGTTCTTGAACACTTCTCTTGTAACCATACTTTTGCAAAGTAAGAAATTATCATAATTCTAGATTTGGAATTGGGGGGAGATGTAGCCATAGCAAGGACGATTTTTGAACTTCCTAAACAAATCATCGTGTCTCTTTTTTTTTATTGCTTTACTTACTCTAATCTTCATGCATCAATTTGTCAAATAGCATTGAATAATTTATCGACGAGTAGGAATTTTCCGAAACCGGTTTTTTTAATTGTGTGTTGAGTTGCTTATAATCACTTTTGATTATAAGTGTTTTTTCATATCAATATAACACAAAGGAAAATCCTGAAACTTTGATTGCACGCCAAGTATTTGACAAATTTCTTAGCTTGTTTAACTCAAAGGAAAATTACAATGTTCTATCTCTTACTTTCATTTACTCTCTATATGCAATGTGTTGAATGTGTTGTTTGATCGATTGATTCGTATAGAATTTCTCTCTAATTATTAAAGTTTAAATTTCTTTGTTGATTATATTATAATCACTTTGATTGTAAGTTCTTTTGCATATCAACAAATCTCAAAGAAAATTCTAAAAATTTTATTGCGCACCACGTGTTCGATAAATTGTTATGTTATGTTTTTAATATGATTTCATTGGAAATAGGAAACTGTTGTGTTAAATATTAAACCGTTAATTGAGATATTATTTTGTTGATTGATTTTATCATTATGTTAATTCTATATGGATCATGCATATCTGAGTTTCTAATAACTAGGTTCGTTTAGACTACTATATTGATCTAGGCCAAAATCCTTCCACTCGATATTGTTTTTCAAATAAGTTTTAAATAATTATTTTGAAAGGTAATTTTTATTGTGGAGTCTATTCACCCTCTCTAGATCTGGGTCCGTAGCCTAACAGTACCATCATTAACATCAAAGCAACCATATTGCAACTACACTCATTTTTCATCATTCACAACAAGACATCATAGCGCAACATACAATTACACATCTTACAACACCATTAAACATCATTTAAATTTTTTCCACAAATATGAAACTATTTTTAAATGAAATTACGTTACCTCTACTCTCTAAAATTTCAAACGGCGCGTCAATCAGACAACCGAAACTAAAGTTATGAATTTTTTAAGTTTTTACAAAATTTTCGACATTGCAGAGTAATGGGTTACTTGAATCTAAGTAACGAAATTTTTCAAATTCAGAAACAAAATATGCAGTTTTTCTCTGAGGTAGTCGGTTACTTCATTTCAAGTAATCGATTACATCATCCAAAAATGCTCAGTAAACGTTTTTAATAGCATAGTAACGAATTACTTCATTTCAAGTAATTGGTTACTTCGCTGACAGAAGCACTTTTCTGCAATTTTTTCAAAATGAAAATCACTTTAAGCCAACCCAAAACTTCATTTTTCTTACAAATCATTTAGCTTATGTTTTAACACGAAAAATAACTTTTTAAAAGTTTCAAATCTCAAATATCTTTCACCGAAAACACCCATAACTTAGTTCCGATGCTAACTCGCAACCACACACAACGACACATCATCTACCATCAAATGCATAATTTCCATACAACATTACACAATTTATCATTCAATTATCGATCACAATATCATCAGACAAATAAATGATTTAATTCATGGCATATCAAACATCGTTATCAACTATTACATCAAGGTATTCATTAAATCATACATAAGATAAAACCTACATCTACCTTAACCCCATATCAATCATAATAAACCCGATTACCCCCCTTTAACTCAAATTCCTAGCAATTTGATTCTTTCTTTAAGTTCTATGAAATTCTCCTTTTGGTTCTCTGTGCCCTAGCTTTCACTTCACGAGTTTCTCCAAATTTTCACGATCGTATAAAAAATGATTCTCTATTTCACTTATTTTTCTTTTTATTTGTTAACCTTAGACCCTTTCGATGGTTTTCCAACTATACCCTCACTTACTCACACACACTTACCTTTATGCCTTTATTCTCCTTTTCACCTTAATATCCTATTTTAATATTTAATTATATAATAAATCTTATAAAATTATAATTATTATTATTATTATTATTATTATTATTATTATTAATTTACTCATAGACCAACTAACCACATCTAACCACAACTAATTGTTGCAACCAAAAATTTACCCTCCTATCTTTTCTTTTATTTGGCTTAAGCTTCGCATTCATCTGCATATTTCTATTAGGACTTTTTGCATGGCATTCATTCGTTGAATAAAGCACCCGAGGTTCAAAATTCAGCGGTTGTGCGATATCTGGGTTTTACATTGACTGAGGTATATATATATATATATATATATATATATATATATATATATATATATATATATATATATATATATATATATATATATATATATATATATATATATTGAAGGAAAATTGCGATCAAAAGCGCAGCGGAATTTAAAATTTTCCTTTAGCGATCCTTACGAATGAACATGGTCAGTGATAGAAATATTTACCTCTTGTGGCGATTCAGACCTTTGATGTTGTGATCACGAGCGTTGATGAAGAACAACGCCTCTACTCAGTCCACACGAACAGATCACTTCCGGTCACAGTGCTAGCTGATCACGAACGGGAACCTTGAGTGAGAGAGAGAATCAAAAACGAAATTGCATCAAGTGAAATTGCTTCATCACAAGGGATCTATTTATAGAATCACTCGTGTAGGCTACAAGCTAAAAGCCCAATTAAGGCTATAAGCTAAAAGCCCAATTAATCTTATGGACATCATACCTTATGATGTACCATATATCACTTATCCACGTGGTACCTTACCACTTTCCGTATTACACTTAAGTGCACCGTATCTTACGGTGTTCCTTATTTATTCTATCTCTCATCAACCTGTCCTTATGTGTGTGACCCTGTAGGTTTTCGCGACGTTGGCAATTATATTAAATCACACATTTAATATAATAAACAGTGAGCGGTATCTAGCAACACATCACTGTTACCCAAGTCACGAAAATGTCATGTGATCTGACCAAACATTTTCTGTGATAATATTTGTGTTGTACAATTACCCTTTTGCCCTCATGTCTATATTGAACACAAGGCATACATTGTGTCACCCTTGTCCAGTTAAATATTGGGCCCTTAGACATTTATCCTATTATGCAGGATGAGCAAATTCTAAGAAGATTTGATTCACAAATAAGTCTACACTGTTTGTAGCATGACCTTGGGTCTCCAAAAGATTCAGATCATAAGCCTTTTATGCCTTATACATTAGTTTAATATTTATTTGATTTGATTTTGAATTTAAATGAATAAAAATCAAAATAAATGAAATAAAAAAATTAAAATAATGCATGAATTGACTTAGAGGTCCTCTAAGGTGTCATGAACATTTTTAGACCTTGAAAGATAGGTCCATTAGTCCAAAAATTCAAGTTTGCTCAAATTGAACTTCATGCACTTTCTCCAAAATTGCTCAACTTACACAACACATGACTTTCTCAAATTTTGTCATATTAAGGTGATCTTAGACTTTTTGGAAACCTTAAGATCTCTCCTACTACTTTAATTTTGATTAATTTTTCATTTGAAGTCTTTAACTTGATGTAAATTTCCTTCACAAAAATTCTCTTTTTGTTGGCTTTCAAAATGACCTGTAAAGTTTTGGCTCTTTTCTCTCAAATGAGACATTTTTGGCCTTGAGCTTAGAGAGATAGAGTTGTAGAGAATTGAATTTACTTCAAGATATGCTTTGGTTGAGAAATTTATGATGAAGTATGTGAAAGTTGTGCTTGGTCAAAGTTCAATTGACTTCTCCTTAAGAAAACCCTAATTTAGTAACTTTTGACTTTTGATGAATCTTGAGTTTTCTTGATTAATCATGATCAAACCTTGATCAAATGATGAATGTGACTTCAAAATGTTGATGTTAAGAAAAAATATTGAATTTTTATTGTAGATTGATCAATGTTGACTTTTTACCCAATACAACTAATTTTCACTTATATGAGCAATTTACTGAGCAAACTTGTGAAACAAGGCCTAAAACATGACATGAGGATTCTTTGAAGCATATGAGGAACCATGAAATCCACTTGAGGCATTAGAATCTTGGTTTCCTTTGAATAAAAAAAACCCTAGTTGTTGGTGAATTTCTTAGGAGGAGGACTTGTCTGATCAATCCTTGAGAAGTCTTGAGCATTTGAAATTCTATGAGCCTGAGGGAGTGTCTTGAATTAATTTGTCTTGGATATTGGAAGGCAAATTTTGGGGTAAAACACTAAAGAACAAACAACATTAGACAACTTGGTAGGACGGATTGACCTGTTTTGATACCACTAATGTAACACCCTTCTAAACCCTTCATATTATTCACAAATAATTTAATTAAAAACCACCACACAAGGATGTCACACTTCATAATAGAACAACATAAATACAATCCTGATCCATAACATGGGTTACAACAATTACTGTTATATTCTTCATGAACACACACTAATATAATAGCTAGATAACTTCAATATTTAATTTAAAACATCCTGCAGAATTATCTTTCAAATTTGTCCTCAAACAATATAAAATTCATGACATTAGTTTTGTCAAGAATTAGAACCACAACTGGTTCGACAATCCAAAAATCTTACAAAAACTTCAAAATAGTTATAACAACGAAAATCAAACCAAGCACTCCCAACCCGATGTTACGTATCAGAGCAAGCCACCTCTAAATAACGAAAAACTAATAAATACTCCAAGAGCTATCAACCTTATTGTAGTAAGCTACTCTTGAGTATCAGCGTGTTACTCACGTGGAAGCAACATTCAAATAGAAAGGGTGAGTAATCATAATTAATTATAAAAGATAGAAGGAAAATATTAGTAGTTATAAACGAAATCATCTTATAACAACACATATCATTCACCAACACTTCATACTCATCGGTACATCATAATAGTATTTTAAAAAATTTCATCATCAACCCATCATATAATCACATAGTCCACAATTATCATCACATCACAAATCATCAACAACATTCATGTAATGTCACATAGGATGTTAATGCAACAACATTGACTCAATGCATGTGGTACCAATTTTATAAACACCTGGTTCATCACCATCCATGATCCCCATCATATGATCGATTCCATCTTGGAACCAGAGCACAACATAAATCGCTACCTTCATCATTAGGTAACGCTTAACTAAATCACCGAACAAGGAATCTAGCTACTCGCACCCAATTTCACAATGGGATTGAGGTTCATCATAAGCAGACCAACGTCCAAAAATGCTATGAAGGTATGGTGCAAAACAACGTCGCATATAAGTTCGACCATAACTAGTCAATTGAATCATCATTCACATAAATCATCTTCATATAGCATGTGTATACATTTGAACATGCATATCATTAAAACATCATCATAGTACCTGTGAGTGCAACTTTACTATTAGATATTTTGCATGATATCAAAACTCGGAAAGCTATCATTTCAGTATTATGGAGGTTATCCTTATGTCTTGTGGCACTCCCTTGCATTAGAGGTCTTATGAATCATTTAAAACAACTTAAAAATTGGTCCCAATCATGAAAAATCAGTTTTTGCACAAAATCAACACTTATGTGTCAACCTGAAATTTCTATGTGTCGACACATAAATTCTGCGTTTCTGCATTTTCTTAAAAGCTTCAGTACGTGTCGACACATAACTTTTCCAGGTCGACACATGTACTGCAATATTAAAGCTTTCAGCATTTCTGCTTTAAAACCCAGGAACATGTGTTGATACATATGATTATCAGATCGACACATGTACTGCATTTTTAAAGCCCATAGCTATTGTTTTGCATGTGTAGACACATAACTTTTTCAGGTCGACACATATTGTTTTGTGGGTCATTTTTTCATTATTTTTTCATTCCAAAACTACCCTCTTTTACCTAAAAAGATTCCAACTATAAATATATCATTCATGCATCATTCCAACTTGACGATACCATAAAATTAGCCTACATTTCCTCTTCTTCTTCAACCTTCCAATCTATGCATACACACCAATATTACATTGTGATGATGTTCCGTCGGGGTGCCATCTAGACGAAGAATTATGGATTTCCAATTGGTTTGGGTTGATTTATAGTATGGGTCTTCATCCGGAAAAATCATCGGGTTTGTCCTCCAACATCCATGTGAAAAATCTCTTGGAGTGTTTGAAATATTTTCAAGGAACCTTAGAGTGTTTGAAATCTTTTTAGTGAAGTAGCAAGAATTGGATGATAGAATCGGTGATCTTATGTTGATAGTGTGCAATCAGATTTACTCGAGTGAAAAATCCCTTAGAGTGTTTGAAATCTTTGTAAGAAACCTTGGAGTGTTTGAGATCTTTTCAAGGAAGTAACTTAAGCGGCAAATAGGTTACATCTATCGGTCTTGGTCTTGTTGAATATCAAAAGAAGAGAAGGGGTTGAATCAACATCAAACAGTTATGGTTTGTAGTATTTCTCTTGAATACTTCTCTTGCAACCATACTTTTGAAAAGTAAGAAATTATCCTAATTCCAAATTTGGAATTGGGGGATATGTATCCATAGAGAGGATAATTGGTGAACTTCCTAAACAAATCCTTGTGTCTCTTATCTTTTATTGTTTTACTTACTTTAATCTTCATACATCGATTTGTCAAATAGCATTGAGTAATTTATCGACGCGTAGGAATTTTCCGAAACTGTTTTTATTTTTAATTGTGTGTTGAGTTTCTTATAATCACTTTTGATTATAAGTTCTTTTTCATATCAACACAACACGAAGGAAATTTCTGAAACATTGATTGCACGCCAAGTATTTGACAAATTTCTTAGCTTGTTTAACTCAAAGGAAAGTCGCATGGTTGTATCTCTTACTTTCATTTATGCTCTATATGCAATGTGTTAAATGTGTTGTTTGATAGATTGATTAGTATATAATTTCTCTCTAATTATTAATGTTTAAATTGCTTTGTTCATTATCTTATAATCACTATGATTTTAAGTGCTTTTGCATATCAACAAATCTCAAAGAAAATTCATAAAAATTTATTGCGCGCCACATGTTTGATAAATTGTCATGTTATGTTTTTAATATGATTTCTTTGGAAATAGGAAACCGCTGTGTTAAATATTAAACCATTAATTGAGATATTATTATGTTGATTTATTTTATCATTATGTTAATTCCATATAGATCGTGCATATTTGAGTTTCCAATAACTAGGTTTGTTTAGACTACAATATTAATCTAGGCCAATTTCCTTCCGCTCAACATTGTTTTTCAATTAAGTTTTAAATAATCATTTTGAAAGGTAATTTTAATTTGGGGATCTATTCCCCCCCCCCCCCCCTCCCTCTAGATTCGGTTCCGTAGTCTAACAAGTGGTATCAAAGCTCCGGTTAATTATGTGCTTTGAAACTCTTAATAGAAAATGACGTACGAACCTAAAGGGATTTACAAAACAGCACCAAATTTTTTTTCCAGAAGAAAACTATAGTTATTAAAAAGCTTGTATGCATATTTATGTTAATTCATATGACAAGTATATGTGTGATGCTATTACTCTAAACAAAGCTAATGGTGTTGTTGTCACATCTAAGCCTGAAGCACTATGGAATAATAGTGATAAGAAAAATTTCATTAAACCTCATTAGTTGTTTGAACGCACTTGGTAATCTTATTTTCAATGAAATTTTTACTAACAAAGTTGTGAGATGTCTTACTAGGAATTGGCAGCTGAAGGTCACCGTGATCAAGGAAGCTAATGTTCTTACCACACTTGATATCACTACATTGTTTGGTAAGTTTAAAGAATATGAGCAAGAACTTACTTGTTGAGACAAGCATGACAAAAGCTTGAGAAGAAGAATAAAAAGGAGAAAGACACAGATATGGAGGAAAGAACAAAGTCTAAAGCTCTTAGGACATCAAGTTCAAATTCCTCAAATTATGTGCACGTAATACGATAGTGATTTTAGTGATGGTGAAGATTTAAATTGTCACTATGGTTGTATTGCCTAAATGCAACCAATTGTTTCACTAATCCCTAAGGACTCAATGAAGATTGAGTACCTAACTTGTCTTGTCATTTTGTAGGAACATTGTGTTAACTCTATGAAGACAATATGGGTTCTCATTTATGGTGGATAAAGGTATATGAACATATTATAATTCTCTTGAAAATGGGGCAAGATGACTGATTATGTGATCTAGAAAGGAACAAAAAGTTTTGTTTTATTGGTAAAAGATGCGTAAGTTATTTTTGATGTTGTATCTGAGAATAATTAGAAAAAGTATTTCACTTTATGATGTAGGTTTATCTTCAAGAGACATACTCAATGGCACCGAAGAGAGAATCGATCAACCCGAATTGGTGAAACATGAGGAGGAGAAAGATAACTAATATGGAAAGGATGAAAGATGAGAGTTCAATCAAAATGAATGATCATCAAATCAATGACCTTCTTGGATTCATCACAGGGTATACTTTTGGGTACTTTGTCAAAGTGAAAAGTGGTAAGATCGTGTTTTTCTATAACCTTTATGGCATACTTTGCATTTGGTTGAACTTTCTTTCAAGAGTTCCATATAAAATGCAAGTTCATCATCCGCCATATTTTACGATGAGTTAGTATCGATTTAACTTTTGCTTTGTTAGTAAGTTCTCTCTTTTACTTGTTTATTTCTTGAAATACATGACATAATTGATGTATGGTGTACATATTATGAGTGTTCATTTGCAACATAATTATTAATTGATAATCATAGTGAGTTATTAATTTATATAATTGAAATGCCTTCATCATATTATATTTTCATGTATTTCTTATAAACACTTATGTGTCGACCTGAAATTTCTGCATTTCTGCATTTCCACACATAAATTCTGCATTTCTGCATTTTCTTAAAAGCTTCGGTATGTGTCGACAAATGACTTTTTCAAGTCGAAACATGTATTGAAATATTAAATCTTTCGTCATTTCTGCTTTAAAACAAAGGCACATGTGTCGACACATACGATTTTCAGGTCGACACATGTACTGCATTTTTAAAGCTTGTAGCTACTATTTTGCATGTGTCGGCACATAACTTTTTCAGGTCAACACATATTGTTTTATGGGTCATTTTTTCATTATTTTTTCATTCTCAAACTACCCTTTTTTATCTAAAAAGAGTCCAACTATAAATATATCATTCATGCATGATTGCAACTTGATGGTACCATAAAATTAGCCTACATTTCCTCTTCTTCTTCAAGCTTTCAATCTATGCATGCACATCAATATTGCATTGTGGTGATGTTCCGTCGAGATGCCATTTAGACGAAGAATTGCGGATTTCCAATTGGTTTGGGTTGAGTTCTTATAGGGCTCTTCATCCAGAAAAATCATCGGGTTTGTCTTCCAACATCATTTGTTGAATTGAGGGTTTTCGTGCAAGATCGTGCAAGAAGGAATCGTCCATGTGAAAAATCCCTTGGAGTTTTTGAAATATTTTCAAGGAACCTTAGAGTGTTTGAAATATTTTTAATTAAGTAGCAAGATTTCTATGATAGAATCGGTGATCATGTGTTAATAGTGTGCAATCAGATTTACTCGAGTGAAAAATCTGTTGGAGTGTTTGAAATCTTTGCAAGGAACCTTGGAGTGTTTGAAATCTTTGCAAGGAACCTTGGAGTGTTTGAAATATTTTAAAGGAAGTAACTTAAGCGGAGAATAGGTTGCATATATAGGTCTTGGTCTTGTTGAAGATCAAAAGAAGATAAGGGGTTAAATCAACATCAAACGGTTATGGTTTGTAGTGTTGTTCTTGAACACTTCTCTTGTAACCATACTTTTGCAAAGTAAGAAATTATCATAATTCTAGATTTGGAATTGGGGGGAGATGTAGCCATAGCAAGGACGATTTGTGAACTTCCTAAACAAATCATCGTGTCTCTTTTTTTTTATTGCTTTACTTACTCTAATCTTCATGCATCGATTTGTCAAATAGCATTGAATAATTTATCGACGAGTAGGAATTTTCCGAAACCGGTTTTTTTAATTGTGTGTTGAGTTGCTTATAATCACTTTTAATTATAAGTGTTTTTTCATATCAATATAACACAAAGGAAAATCCTTAAACTTTGATTGCACGCCAAGTATTTGACAAATTTCTTAGCTTGTTTAACTCAAAGGAAAATTACAATGTTCTATCTCTTACTTTCATTTACTCTCTATATGCAATGTGTTGAATGTGTTGTTTGATCGATTGATTCGTATAGAATTTCTCTCTAATTATTAAAGTTTAAATTTCTTTGTTGATTATATTATAATCACTTTGATTGTAAGTGCTTTTGCATATCAACAAATCTCAAAGAAAATTCTGAAAATTTTATTGCGCACCACATGTTCGATAAATTGTCATGTTATGTTTTTAATATGATTTCATTGGAAATAGGAAACCGTTGTGTTAAATATTAAACCGTTAATTGAGATATTATTTTGTTGATTGATTTTATCATTATGTTAATTCTATATGGATCATGCATATCTGAGTTTCTAATAACTAGGTTCGTTTAGACTACTATATTGATCTAGGCCAAAATCCTTCCACTCGATATTGTTTTTCAAATAAGTTTTAAATAATTATTTTGAAAGGTAATTTTTATTGAGGAGTCTATTCACCCTCTCTAGATCTGGGTCCGTAGCCTAACAGTACCATCATTAACATCAAAGCAACCATATTGCAACTACACTCATTTTTCATCATTCACAACAAGACATCATAGCGCAACATACAATTACACATCTTACAACACCATTAAACATCATTTAAATTTTTTCCACAAACATCAAACTATTTTTAAATGAAAGTACGTTACCTCTACTCTCTAAAATTTCAAACGGCGCATCAATCAGACAACCGAAACTAAAGTTATGAATTTTTTAAGTTTTTACAAAATTTTCGACATTGCAGAGTAATGGGTTACTTGAATCTAAGTAACGAAATTTTTCAAATTCAGAAACAAAATATGCAGTTTTTCTCTGAGGTAGTCGGTTACTTCATTTCAAGTAATCGATTACATCATCCAAAAAAGCTCAGTAAACGTTTTTAATAGCATAGTAACGAATTACTTCATTTCAAGTAATTGGTTACTTCCCTGACAGAAGCACTTTTCTGCAATTTTTTCAAAATGAAAATCACTTTAAGCCAACCCAAAACTTCATTTTTCTTACAAATCATTTAGCTTATGTTTTAACATGAAAAATAACTTTTTAAAAGTTTCAAATCTCAAATATCTTTCACCGAAAACACCCATAACTTAGTTCCGATGCTAACTCGCAACCACACACAACGACACATCATCTACCATCAAATGCATAATTTCCATACAACATTACACAATTTATCATTCAATCATCGATCACAATATCATCAGACAAATAAATGATTCAATTCATGGCATATCAAACATCGTTATCAACTATTACATCAAGGTATTCATTAAATCATACATAAGATAAAACCTACATCTACCTTAACCCCATATCAATCATAATAAACCCGATTACCCCCCTTTAACTCAAATTCTTAGCAATTTTATTCTTTCTTTAAGTTCTATGAAATTCTCCTTTTGGTTCTCTGTGCCCTAGCTTTCACTTCACGAGTTTCTCCAAATTTTCACGATCGTATAAAAAATGATTCTCTATTTCACTTATTTTTCTTTTTATTTGTTAACCTTAGACCCTTTCGATGGTTTTCCAACTATACCCTCACTTACTCACACACACTTACCTTTATGCCTTTATTCTCCTTTTCACCTTAATATCCTATTTTAATATTTAATTATATAATAAATCTTATAAAATTATAATAATAATAATAATTATTATTATTATTATTATTATTATTATTATTATTATTAATTTACTCATAGACCAACTAACCACATCTAACCACAACTAATTGTTGCAACCAAAAATTTACCCTCCTATCTTTTCTTTTATTTGGCTTAAGCTTCGCATTCATCTGCATATTTCTATTAGGACTTTTTGCATGGCATTCATTCGTTGAATAAAGCACCCGAGGTTCAAAATTCAGCGGTTGTGCGATATCTGGGTTTTACATTGACTGAGGTATATATATATATATATATATATATATTGAAGGAAAATTGCGATCAAAAGCGCAGCGAAATTTAAAATTTTCCTTTAAAGATCCTTACGAATGAACATGGTCAGTGATAGAAATATTTACCTCTTGTGGCGATTCAGACCTTTGATGTTGTGATCACGAGCGTTGATGAAGAACAACGCCTCTACTCAGTCCACACGAACAGATCACTTCCGGTCACAGTGCTAGCTGATCACGAACGGGAACCTTGAGTGAGAGAGAGAATCAAAAACGAAATTGCATCAAGTGAAATTGCTTCATCACAAGGGATCTATTTATAAAATCACTCGTGTAGGCTACAAGCTAAAAGCCCAATTAATCTTATGGACATCATACCTTATGATGTACCATATATCACTCATCCACGTGGTACCTTACCATTTTCCGTATTACACTTAAGTGCATCGTATCTTACGGCGTTCCTTATTTATTTTATCTCTCATCAACTTGTCCTTATGTGTGTGACCCTGTAGGTTTTCGCGACGTTGGCAATTATATTAAATCACACATTTAATATAATAAACAGTGAGCGGTATCTAGCAACACATCACTGTTACCCAAGTCACGAAAATGTCATGTGATTTGACCAAACCTTTTCCGTGATAATATTTGTGTTGTAAAATTACCCTTTTGCCCTCATGTCTATATTGAACACAAGGCATACACTGTGTCACCCTTGTCCAGTTCAATATTGGGCCCTTAGACATTTATCTTGTTATGCAGGATGAGCAAATTCCAAGAAGATTTGATTCACAAATAAGTCTACACGGTTTGTAGCATGACCTTGGGTCTCCAAAAGATTTAGATCATAAGCCTTTTATGCCTTATACATTAATTTAATATTTATTTGATTTGATTTTGAATTTAAATGAATAAAAATCAAAATAAATGAAATAAAAAATTAAAATAATGCATGAATGGACTTAGAGGTCCTCTAAGGTGTCATGAACATTTTTAGACCTTGAAAGATAGGTCCATTAGTCCAAAAATTCAACTTTGCTCAAATTGAACTTCATGCACTTTCTCCAAAATTGCTCAACTTACACAACACATGACTTTCTCAAATTTTGTCATATTAAGGTGATCTTAGACTTTTTGGAAACCTTAAGATCTCTCCTACTACTTTAATTTTGATTACTTTTTCATTTGAAGTCTTTAACTTGATGTAAATTTCCTTCACAAAAATTCTCTTTTTGTTGGCTTTCAAAATGACCTGTAAAGTTTTGGCTCTTTTCTCTCAAATGAGACATTTTTGGCCTTGAGCTTAGAGAGATAGAGTTGTAGAGAATTGAATTTACTTCAAGATATGCTTTGGTTGAGAAATTTATGATGAAGTATGTGAAAGTTGTGCTTGGTCAAAGGTCAATTGACTTCTCCTTAAGAAAACCCTAATTTAGTAACTTTTGACTTTTGATGAATCTTGAGTTTTCTTGATTAATCATGATCAAACCTTGATCAAATGATGAATGTGACTTCAAAATGTTGATGTTGAGAAAAAATATTGAAGTTTTATTGTAGATTGATCAATGTTGACTTTTTACCCAATACAACTAATTTTCACTTATATGAGCAATTTACTGAGCAAACTTGTGAAACAAGGCCTAAAACATGACATGAGGATTCTTTGAAGCATATGAGGAACCATGAAATCCACTTGAGGCATTAGAATCTTGGTTTCCTTTAAATAAATAAAAACCCTGGTTGTTGGTGAATTTCTTAGGAGGAGGACTTGTCTGATCAATCCTTGAGAAGTCTTGAGCATTTGAAATTCTATGAGCCTGAGGGAGTGTCTTGAATTAATTTGTCTTGGATATTGGAAGGCAAATTTTGGGGTAAAACACTAAAGAACAAACAACATTAGACAACTTGGTAGGACGGATTGATACCTATGTCAAGACTTGATAACTCCTAATCTATGATCCATGAGATGTGATCATCAATCTATCTTCATAATAATCTTAATGCTTTAATATTATCCCACTTCACATTAAAGCTTGACTACGGATACTTTAAGAATAATGTCTTATGTTTAATGGGATCTCATGATTAAGTCACACTTAACATTTCATTAAACAAATAAACCATTCTAGGGACTTTATTATTTTGGAAAGCAAACATAATAAAGAAATGCCTTTTATTTTTAATAAATAATTCGATACAAGTACCAAAAGTATTGGCCTCTAGGGCCTACACCAACAATCTCCCACTTGCACTAGAGCCAATCAGGCATACCCCTAATACCCATAGATCTAGTATGTCCATCATGCTTCAGCTGCGCAAGAGGCTTTGTTAATGGGTCAGCAACATTGTCAAGTGTAGGTACTTTGCATATTTTCACATCTCCCCGATCGATTATCTCTCGAATGAGATGATAACGCCTAAGTATGTGTTTGGATCGTTGGTGAGATCTAGGCTCCTTAGCTTGTGCGATAACACCATTGTTATCACAATAGAGATCAATGGGATCCACAATGCTATGGACTATGCCAAGTTCACTAATGAACTTCTTGATCCAAACAGCTTCCTTTGCTGCAGTTGAGGCAGCAATATACTCAGCCTCGATTGTAGAATCAGCAACTATATCTTGCTTTGAACTTTTCCAGCTCACAGCGCCACCATTTAAACAAAACACATAACCAGATTGCGATCTAAAGTCATCCTTATCTGTCTGGAAGCTAGCATCGGTGTATCCAATTACAGCAAGCTCTTCCTGACCTCCATATATCAAGAATGAGTCCTTAGTCCTTCTCAAGTACTTAAGGATATTCTTGACAGCTACCCAATGAGCATCACCGGGATTAGACTGGTACCTACTCGTTGCACTTAAAGAATACGAGACATCTGGTCGAGTACATAGCATGGCATACATGATAGATCCTATTGCAGATGCATATGGAATCTTATCCATGCGATCCCTTTCTTCCTTACTTGAAGGGGATTGTGTTTTTGACAGACACATGCCATGTTGCATAGGTATGAATCCTTTCTTGGAATCATGCATATTAAAGCGTCTCAACACTTTTTCTATGTATGTACTCTGACTTAGGCCAAGCAGTTTTTGTGACCTATCTCTATAGATCCTGATTCCTAATATATAGGCTGCTTCACCTAGGTCCTTCATTGAAAAGCATTTCCCTAACCAAGTCTTCACTTGTTGCAAGGTAGGGACATCGTTTCCAATGAGTAATATATCATCTACATATAATACCAGGAATACGATCATGCTCCCACTAACCTTCTTGTAGACACAAGGCTCATCTTCATTCTTGATGAATCCATATTGTTTTACTGTTTCATCAAAACAAAGATTCCAGCTTCTGGAAGCTTGCTTCAATCCATAAATTGATCGTTGTAACTTACATATCTTTTGGGCTTCTTCTGGTATGTCAAATCCTTCAGGTTGTGTCATGTACACATCCTCAAGAAGATTCCCATTAAGGAAAGCAGTTTTGACATCCATCTGCCATATTTCATAATCATGATATGCAGCGATAGCAAGTAAAATCCGAACAGATTTAAGCATTGCAACTGGTGAAAAGGTTTCATCATAGTCAACCCCATGAATTTGTTTATAGCCTTTTGCAACCAGTCTTGCCTTATAGGTATGTACCTTACCATCCATGTCAGTTTTCTTTTTGAAGACCCACTTGTATCCTATAGGGTTAACTCTTATAGGAGGCTCTACCAAGGTCCAAACCTGGTTTGTGTACATGGAATCCATTTCAGATTTCATGGCTTCTAGCCACTTCTCAGACTCAGGACCAGTTATGGCCTCTTGGTAGGTCACAGGCTCATCTTGATCCATGAGTAATACATCACCCTGATCACTTATGAGATATCCATATCTCTAAGGTTGTTGATGTATCCTGCTTGACCTACGCTGGTCTTGTTCTACTTGAGCAGGTTGCTCTTCCACAACTACTTGTGTTTCCTGCTCTGATTCCTCCATAGGTGTATCAATGCTTTGTGGTTCTTGAATTTCTTCAAGCTCTATTTTCCTCCCACTGATTCTTTTGAAAATAAAATCCTTTTCCAGAAAAACTCAAGTTCGAGCGACAAACACTTTGCCCTCAGAAGGATTGTAGAAGTAATACCCTCTTGTTTCTTTAGGATACCCCACAAATAAGCATTTGTCAGATTTGGGCTCAAGCTTAGTTGAAATTTGTCGTTTCACATAAACTTTGCAACCCCAAATCTTCATGTAAGACATATGTGGTTTCTTACCACTCCATATCTCATATGGTGTCTTCTCAACCTTTTTGGATGGAACCCGATTAAGTGTGTAAGCTGCAGTCAATAGTGCATGTCCCCAAAAGGAGTTCGGAAGATCGGCGTGACTCATCATGGAACGGACCATGTCTAACAAGGTTCGATTTCTTCTCTCAGATACACCATTCCATTGTGGTGTTCCGGGAGGAGTAAGTTGGGATAAAATCCCACATTCCTTTAGATGGTCATCAAACTCTAGGCTTAAATATTCACCGCCTCGATCTGATCGAAGAACTTTAATATTCTTACCTAGTTGGTTTTGTACTTCATTCTTGAATTCCTTGAATTTTTCAAAGGTTTCAGATTTGTGTTTCATTAAATACACATAACCATATCTACTGAAATCATCAGTAAATGTGATGAAGTATTGAAAACCTCCTCTGGCTGATATGTTCAGTGGTCCACATACATCAGTATGTATGAGGGCCAAAAGATCATTAGCCCTTTCACCTTTTCCTGTGAATGGGGACTTTGTCATCTTTCCAATTAAACAAGATCTGCATGTCTCATATGATTCATAATCAAAAGAGTCCAAGAGTCCATCTTTATGGAGTTTGGAAATGCGTTTCTCATTTATGTGGCCTAAGCGACAGTGCCAAAGGTAGCTTGGATTTAACTCATTAGGTTTAATCCATTTAGTATTAATGTTATAAATTGGCATTTCAAGATCAAGGACATATAGTCCATTGTTCATTTGTGCAGAAGCATAGAATATATCATTCAAATAAATAGAGCAACAATTGTTCTTTATTATAAATGAAAAACCAAACTTGTCCAAACAAGAAACGGAAATAATATTCCTACTAATTGCAAGTACATAATAACAGTTCTCTAACTGAATTATTAAACCACTAGGTAAAGTCAAAACATAAGTTCCTATGGCTAAAACAGCAACCTTTGCTCCATTTCCAACTCGTAGGTCAACTTCACCTTTTACCAAATCTCTACTCCTTTTTAGCCCCTGCACATTAGTACAAATGTGAGAACCGCATCCAGTATCTAATACCCATGATGAAGAAGTAGATAAATTAATTTCAATAACAAAAATACCTGAATTTGAAGTCCCTACTCCATTGTTCATATCTTCCAGGTACTTTGGGCAGTTTCTCTTCCAATGTCCGGTCTTACCGCAATGGAAGCAAGTGCCCTCCTTTGCTATGCCTCCACTAGGCTTCA